>PVKS010013341.1:0-51111 GCA_004027875.1 Aplodontia rufa | reverse complement strand
CATAAGAAAAGAAAAGTATATGAATCAAATTTTTTGGAAATGAAGCAAAGTTTGCCCTAGGAGATGGGAAATAAGGGTGACCTCACTGATTGCCCCACCTCTGCGCACATGTGAAGTTTTCAGGCCAAGGGCAGGGAGGAGAAATAAGGTAAGCCTATCAGTCTTCTTAAGAGCAGGAGATGCAGCTGAGAGCCTGGACAAACTAAGACAGTGAGGAACAGAACACCAGAAAAGAAGGAGTTGCATCAGAGCCTGAGATATCTGCAAAGGAGTCCCTCAAGCACTAGATGTGTGCCTGGAGACAAACCATCAGAAAGCAGGAAAAAACAGCTCAAAAGGTCAAGAGGAAACAAAGCCGAATGCCCACAGGCCAAGGGAGAGTAACTATCCCACTGCCCAGAGGGGAAACCTCTGCGATTCCTGCAACATTAGGGAGAGGAGTCTGGCCTCAGTGGCAGGTGACAATTAGCCTTAGATTAACTATCACTCTCATCCTTCCCAACAACACTTAAAAGCAAGATCAGAAAGAACGGATCTGTTTTGAAGCATTCCAGAACCGAGTTCAAGAATACCTGAAATTTCAGACATCAAATGGACTGAACAATTAGCAAACAAATAGCAAATTAATACAACTGAGAATATCAATAATGAGTGGTAAAAGAGATTTGAGTGGTTACACTAAAACCAGTCAAAGTAGATTTCAGAACAAAATATTGCTAGGGATAAGGATGATTTCATAACGATAAAGGGGTCAATGTATCAAGAGGACATCATAGTTCTAATGTCTATGTAAAAAGAAAACTAACAGAGCTATAAAATACGTGAAGTATATAATGGATACAGTAAGAGAATATGCTAGAATTTTACAACACTACTAACTTGACCTAGCGTACATTGGTAGAACCCACCACTCATCAATAGAGAAATGCTTGTATTTCTTTTTTGGGGAGGTTGTACCTGGAACATTTACCAAGATAAATGTCATAAAACAAGTCTCCATACATTCAAAAAGACAACATTTCTGTAACTAGAAAGCCATAACAGAAAAATCTCTGAAAAAGAAAACTCTAAATCACTAGTAATCAGAGAAATGCAAATGAAAACTACATTAAGATATCACCTCACTCCAGTCAGATTGGCAAAAATGAAGAAAATAAATAATAATAGATGCTGGAGGGGCTGTGGAGAGATAGGCACACTAACACACTGTTGGTGGAGTTGCAGACTGGTACAGGCCCCCCTGTACCTCAAAAAACTAGGGATGAGCCCATCATATGATCCTGCTATTCCTCTCCTTGGTATTTTTCAAGGGGATTTAGAATCAGCACATTACAGTGACACAGCGAAATCTATGTCAAATAGCCGCTCAATTTACAATAACTAAATTAAGGAAACAACCCACATGTGCCTCACTGGATGAATGGATCCAAAAACTGTGGTACATATATATACCATGGAGTTTTACTCAGCAATTAGAAAAAATGATATTGCAGCCTTTGAAGTTAAATGGATGGCTATGGAAGAAATCATGCTGAGTGAAATCAGCATAACCCAGTGAACCAAGGGTCGAATGTCTCCACTCATCTGTGGAGGCTGGAGCTAGACCCTGGCCATTGAGAAAGGAGGTCTAGTATCACGTTTTAAATCCAGATAAGGTGTAATGTCATACAACCTAAGGCATTTGTGGAGATGTATTGGGAAGGGGAAGGGGAAGGGATAGGGTGGGTAATTAGGGGGACTCTTGGGGTTAAATATAATTTTCAGAATTTATATATATATATATATATATATAAAGTATTATTTCATTAGAAGATTGTTCAACAAATATATTTCTGAATGAAATTTTAAAAATGATAAAAAAAGAAAACCCAAACATTTTTAAACTAAATAATACACTTCTACGTAGCCCATGAGGCCAAGAAAAAAACATGAGGGAAATTTTAAAAATTAAAAACTATATATTAATGAAAACAAAAACATATCAGTGTTTGTGGAATGCCACTTAAGTAGTATGTCAGGGAGAAATACTAAGTACACTCTTCTATTTTGTGTGTGTGTGTGTGTGTCACTGTGACCAAAGGAGCCGACAAGAAGGACTTAGAAGAGGAAACGCTTATTGTAGCTCACGGTTTCAGAGCTGAAGTCCACGGCTGACAGACTCCCTTGCTCTGGCCCAAGGAGAGGCAGAAAGAGCATCATGGCGGAGGGTGAGGTGGAGGAAGGCAGCTCAGGACTCGGCCACCGGGGAGCAGCAGAGAGATTGCACTGAGCAGGGACAAAATACAAACCCCAGAAGAATGCCCCCAGTGACCCACCCTCTCCAGCCACACTCTACCAGCCTACAGTTCCCACCCAGTTAAGCCCTATGGGGGATTAATCCACCTGTTAGGCTACACTTCTCACAATCCATTCATTTCACCTCCGCACCTTCTTCCATTGTCTCGCACACAAGCTTTTGGGGGAACACTTCACACCTAAGCCATAACATGCATATGTTAAAAAAGAAGAAAAATCTTACATCAGCAATCTCAGTTTTCACATTGAGACAAAAAAAAAAAAAAGAGAAAAATCAAACCTAAGTTAAGATAAAGAAAGTAATAAAGATCAATACTACCTACAGAAAATCCAGTTCAGAAAAATAAATCAGTCAAAAAGCTGATTCTTACAAATACTGACATATTTTTAGACACAAAAATTGAGAAATAAAGAAGACACAAATTACCAATATCAGAAATGAGACATGGCATAGCTACAGATCTAGAGGCATCGAAAGCATAATATAGAACACTAAAAATAGTTTGTGCCTATCAATTCATAGTTTAGATGAAAGATACAAATTTTCAAAGCTCAAATAAGAAACAGACAGTGGAATACACCTCTAATCTATTAAAGAAGTCAAATCTGTGATGGAAAATATCACAATAAAAAAAGTCCAGGCCAGATGTCTTTGCTGATAGAGTCGGCTCAGTGTTTAGGAAGAATACCAATTCTTCATAAGATTCAGAGAATTCAGGAGGCAAAACCATTCCCCAGCTCACTCTATGAGACCAACATTACCCTGATATCAAATTTAGAAGGAAAGAAAAGTATCGTGAAAAAATAAAACTACAGACCAGTTTCTCATGGATACCGATGCAAAAGTTGGAGACAAAATTTAGGAAATTAAATGCAGTGACATATAAAAAAAAATCCTATATCATGACCAAGGGCATTTATCCTGAAAACACAAGACTGATTTAACATTGAAAAAGAAACTGATAGTTTCTAATGTATTAACAAACTAAAAAGGAAAACCACGTTATCAACTTCACAGATGCAGAAAAAACAGTTAAGAAAACCCACAGCTGGATATTGTCTATCCGATATTTTTAAATCTGCATATTTTTATCTAGGTAAGAATTCTTAGAACAGTACTAATAGAAAAGAATTCCCTCAACCTGCTAAAGCACATCTATGAAAAACTTAGAGATAAATCTTCATGCAGAATGACGAAAGATTAACGATTTTTTCCCTCTAAAATCAGGAAGAGACAAAATGTCTTCCTTTGCTATCTCAACTTTGTACTAGATAACTCTCTCCAGTGCAATAAGGCAAAAAGAAAAAAAAAAAGCCATCCAAATAAAACACAGAGAGACTAACCTTCCTTTATCTACAGATGGCCTGATTATATATATACAGAAAACAGGGTGGAACTTTACAAAAAGTGGGAAAACTCAAAAGTAAGCTTATAAAGACTGCAAAATATGAGATCGATACAGATAATCAAATGTTTCCACATATTGAAACAGACTTAATGTTGAATTAAAAAAATACCATTTCCTATAGCACCAAAATTTTGAAATATGTAGGGGTAAAAGTGGCAAAAGATACTCAAACTCAGTATGCGAAAGGATATAAAACATTATCAAGGAAATATGAAAAGTCCTAAATAGAGAGAGAAAGATCTTTTTTAGTGAGTCAGTAGGTCAATATTAAGGAGAAAGGCAGTTTTGCTCATACTGATCAATAAATTGAAAGCTATTCCCAACACAGGCCAACAGATGACTTTCACAAAATTGATTCTAAAATTCAGGTGGACACGCAAAATACTCATAATAGGCAAAATCACCTTAAAGAACAAAGTTAGATGATTTCTATTACCTGATTTTGATATTCATTCTGCAGCTTGAGGAACTGATAGACTGGTATTGGAATAATGGAAATATAAAAAATTTTGGTATATAAAAAATATACCAATGAAGCAGAAAAGAATCTATAAACCAACACACACACACACTAGCAACGGATTTTTAACAGAGATCATTAAATGGAGAAAGAAAAATTGTTTTAGCTATGGTACTGGAAAAACGGAATTCCCCAAAGCAAAACAATGAACTTTGTAACCGTACCATATTATGAAAGGAGTAAAGAACACACTATAGATCTAATTGCAAATTTTATAACACAGGGGGTTGGAAGGGTGGTTCAGTGGTTACAGTGCTTGCCCAGCATGTGTGAATACCTGGGTTCAAACCCCAGGACCCATGTACATAGCCAAGTGCTGGGGAAGCGAAGCCCATGTGAAAAACTCAATAAAAATTGGCGCTTTCTCTCTCTCTCTCTCTCTAAAAAATTTTTCTTTATAAAACAGGAGAAAAGCTTCGAGTTATACAAAGATTTCTGAAATACCACACCACATTTTTGTGCGGCACTTACAGGTGGCTCTTGGCTTTCTCTGTGGTGGGTGTTTCCTTGTGCTGATGGTCCTGGCACAACATGTATGTATACACACACACACACACACACACACATGCAAGTATATATACACATTTTTATCAAAAGTAAAAGTATATATACATACAAATATATATATATATATGACTTTACCAAAACTAAAAACTTCTTTTAGAAAAACTCTAAGTGAACGGAAAGATAAGCCACAGCCTGAAATAAAAATTGCAAAGCATATATCAGATGAAGAACTTATCTCTAAAATATATGCAGTATTCTCAAAATTCAGTAATAAAATTGACTTAAATATTGGACACAGATTTGAATACTCAAGCTAAAAGATATATGAGTGAAAAAAAATCTAAAGAGATAATCAAATTCATTCCTCACCAGGGAAATTCAAATCCAAGCCACGAGGTGATATCATTCCTACAAATAATGGATAAACTCTAAAAGGCTGACTATTCAGTTTGGTGAGGACAGAGAGGAGAAGAAGTTCATGTGATATCAGGAATGCGAAATGGTACAACCACTTTGGAAAAGTTGGGCAGTTTCTTAAAAAGTTAAGCAGGCCCCTATGAAATGATTGACTTTGCTTAAAGGATCCCCACCAGTCCGCATAGATGCGTATTTGTGAAATCAATATATGAAATGTAGGACATGAGATAAGGATCCCCCAAACTTTGGGGTTCCCAAGTGGAGTCTGGCTCACTCAAAATCCTGGAGATCATCATGTCCAGCCACAAGCAGCAACTCCAGGGACTCCCAGGAAGGTAACCCAGGACAGGCAGAGTCTGATGGACGGTTGAGGTGGCTAGAGAAGACCGTGAGGACAATGAACAGCATTCATACCCCTGGGTAGCACAATTGGCTCAATGTTCCGCTGCCTGGATATCCACTTTCGTCACTGCCAGCTGCAGTTGACACCCATGCTCACTGTGAACAAGGGACCCTGGTCATCTTTGTGACATGCTCATAAAAAAAAAACAGTTGAATTAATTAATGTGCATTTAATTTTATGCATATTATCAGAAGATATTTCAATTTTCTGAATGTGCAAAAAAGAAATAAGAAATCATAGATCCTTTAAAAGAAACTTCATCAATTTCTGAGTGTGTAAAAATGTTTCAAAATTTCTTATTGAATATGACTGTGTGCAAACTGGGAGAAAACATTTTCTAAAGCTTAACTGTGGGTACAAGTTAAAGTATAAGGCCTTATAGAAAAACTCAATTTGTAGAAATAGGTACAAATTCATCATTTAAAAATATTTGAGAATTTTATGTAAACTCAGTATTTAATATCTTCCCTATAATAGCTTATATTTCATTTTTATTTCAGTTGTTTAATATAAAAATGTATAATACCATGTTTACCAAGCTCCTTCTATATCTCCTTCAGTTTGCCCCCGTGTGGTTATATAAATGGCCTCATTTCCTAAATATGCTCTAAAGTGAAAACAGTAACCAACATGTTACATTCACAACAAGACGCTGGGCTCCAGCTTGGGAGGGGACAGAAAATCGGAGGACAACCTTAGCCTGCTGATGAGGTACATATTCAATTTAAAATTGCATCCTCCCTAGAACCCAACAAACAAAAACTAAATACAAGGATAAGGATGGGATTTGAGATCAGCGATTTCTTCTGGCAAAGTGGACCCTAGGGTACTACCCTGGGATTTTTGCATTAATTGCCATCCATAGAGCTTTTTTGACACAGAGTCAAATTAATTTTATGAATGTCTCACTGCTCTAGAATTTGCTCAGGTTTTACATGATACATATACAATCAAAAGATTTATAAATATGGAGTAGATAGACTTCTCATTTAAATGTAGCATCAAACTATTGCTCTGAACCCAAAATAACAAACCAAATGACTTTGATTTTAAAAAAAGAATCCCAGATTTACTTAATTTTTATCATGATTTGTCCCTTCATTGACAGTTATATTTCTTTTTTGGGCATTATCCTATGGGGTCAAGCCACAGTATTCTGCATATGAAGAACCAAAATTCATTGCTACATGGTAAGATGAATAGATTCACAGAATTTGGAGTTAGCCCAAGTGAATATTTCTGATTACAATTCCTTTACAGTTTTCTGGTCATATATATGTGGATCAATTCACTTAACTATGCTAGAATTTCCTCACCTCTACAAAAAGGTTTCCATTAAATATTTATTGAATCCCCATAAACATCTTGTAATTTGGGTATCCTGTATCACTTGTGTAGCAAAATAAAATATCTTGAAACTTAGCAGTAATTATTCTAGTTACACATTCAAAGAATGGAGAGGGGTTATTTATACACTAAGTTTTCATGATTTTTATGTCTTGTTTCCAACAAATGGATGAATAGCAACTGTCAATAAATATACAATACATGATGTATCAACAGATATCCCAAGTTTGGGGAGCAGGGGGTAGGACTGGCTGGATTTTATTTTTTACTAATGAGACACAACTTCATGATGTTCTATTAACTTCAGTCCCTTTCATTTTTTTGTTTGTTTTTTAAAGAGACAGGGACAGAGAGAGAGAAAAAGAGAGGATCAATTTTATTTAGTTTTTCACATGGTTTTTATTGCTCCAACACTTCATTGCGTATGTGGTGCTGGGGTTTGAACCTGTGTCCTCGTGCATGCCAGGCAAACACTGTAACCACTCAGTCACTGCTCCAGCCCCTGTTTGTTTGTTTTTGATATGACTTTTTAAACACTCAGAAAACCTTCATGTTACAGAACTTTCTGGAAGTGGCCTGCCTTTCAAGAACAAAATTCCAATTAACTGGCTTGAGGGGGGGGGACCACTGAGCCCTTCCTCCTGATAAGTCCTCTGCCCCTCTCCCTGCTCCATGTTTCTTCCCTACCTAGAGATTAAATTTATTTTGTAAATAGTGTCAATGCCTGTCTCTCTTAGTCTTGTCTAATTATTTTAAGTCATCTGTAAGTCTACCACAGTAATATAGTCCTTTGCACAATATAGGTGCTCAAGGGAAATTTGCAAACCAGCCCATCTCTCTGAACTTCGCTAGACTGTAGGATCTCCACTGCAAACCATAGGCTCAGTGTGAGACAGCTGGCCTTGAAGAAAATGCAAAAAAAGCCACAGACCTGAACTTCGTGCATCACTTCCGGATAAGTACGTGATAGGATATCGTGCATATGAATTTTATTTGTTAAGTGTGTTGATAGTGGCAAACTGGTTGATAAGAGCTATGCTAGACCACACAACACCATAAAACACCTGATAAATAAAACCAAATGTGTCCAAAACAGTTGATTATGGGGAGCACAATAATTTAACTTGATAATAATCCACGACTCATTGTTTCTTAGAGACTCCACTGAAATAAAACCTGGGAGGGGATAAATGAAGACGAAGAATCTTCTAAAGCCCATTATAAGATTTCCTTTTTGCTGCTGTATGTGTGGGAGATGGTTATGGTGCCCAAACTGCTGCCTTGGGAGCCAGACAGTCTAATTTATTTGCACCAGCAAAACAGATAGGTAACTGTGGTCATAGCCAAATTCGTAATATTTTTCTCTTCAGTGTCTTTATACATAAAATGAGGATGTTACTGGTACCTACTTGTTTTTTCGGTACTTACTTACAGAGAGATTAGTAGGGATTAATTAAATTAGTTCACAAATAAGAGGCATAGTTGTTTACCCAGTAGGTAATAAGGGACAGTGTATTTTAATGGGTTAATGATCATGATTGTTACAACACCAATGCAATATGCATGTGATTTTCAGGACACTGGGGTAGTACATATTAGTTTACAATTACCATCAGCATCCCTTGCAAACTTCCAAATGGCTTGCATTTCAGAAATACACCAGCTCATTCGGAAAACATCTATAAACAAATTGGAAATATAAATATTGCATGAAGATGACCACTATCAGAGGCAGTCTGGTTCTAGAAGGGATTGTCCCCAAATCTACACTGGCCAGAGAGAATTTTCAGTGACTTTCAATCAGGATCATTTCCTGGGGTTGGGTCAAATTAAATGGAAAGATTCCCAGCAGTTCAGGTAAGTACAGATAAACATCCAACATTGTTTATCCCTAGGATGCAGTTGTATCAAGAAAATGATTGGGCCAGAGGATGAAGGCTTCCTGCTGGACCTACAGGTGATCAGGGATCATCCAACCTCCATTGGTTTAAGAAGTTCAGGTTAACAATGCCCCGACTTTCTCAAAGCAATCCCTTGCAACCATTACCAAGTTATTTGGAATGATTTCTTCCTTTTGCATTTACCATTTTTTATGAGGTGTATTTCCCAGATGCAAAACACAAGGGAAACATTTCATCAGAGAAGCGGCAAGAATTGGTTTATGGAAACTGATATTTAATGACAGTCTAGAACCTTGTGCTGCATGAGAAATTTTTGCAAAAGACAGTTGAACACCATGGCTCCCTTTCTTCTTATATATATTTTTTTCTGACATTTCATTAAACCACCCAATAATATGTCCAAAATCCCACTGAAATTACATTAAGTATTTTGTATGCTATGTGTACCGCTGGCCTTTGACTACGACTGACTCAGAGTTAATTGTAGGGCAATCATTACAGATGTGAGCATGGGTTTATGTTCAAGGTTATTCACTAAAGCCTCTCTTGCAATTTGAAGAAAACACACACACACACACACACACACACACACACACATATATATTTTTAAATAACAAAAATAGCATATATAACAATAAATCAAAGAAAAAGATGAACTATCTTCTATTTTATAGACTACCACGCAACCATTCAAATAATGATGTAGAAACTCATAGGATATTATGAAAAACAGGGTTCTTGATTAATAATTAAAAACAATAATTCCCACACAAATATTAGTGAGAGGATCTATTACTTATTCTGGGTCCAATCAGGAGAAAAAAAATCATAGGATTTCAGGCTGGAAAGTTTAATAAACAGAATTATTAATGATGATGGGCAATTAAAAAGTAATGAGAAAACAAATACCAGCTACATAATAAATCTAGTATTTATTCAATAAATTTTACTTTTCATTTAATTACAGTATGAAGCACAAGCACAGGACAATGAGAACACTAAACGCTTAACTTTGCATTCTAATGTTATTGACTATTCTCTATACAATCATTTAGTTAGAAGAAAAAGCTGTAAGTTGGTATTTCCTGGCATTTATATTGCCTAAATTTTTATTTGTTTGTTTTTGCTTTTTGGAACTGGAGATTTAACTCAGTGGTGCTCAACCACTGAGCAACATCCTCAGCGTTTATTTTTTGTTTATGTAGAGACAGGGTCTCACTAAGTTGCTTAGGGCCTCAGTAAGTTGCTGAGGTTGACCTTGAACTTTCAATCCTACTGCCTCAGCCTCCTGAGCTACTGGGATTACAGGCATGCACCACCATACCCGGTTATATTTGCTAAGTTTAAAAAATCTTCTAGCTTGGACTTACAACCAGGGCTTGCCATTCCTTTGGCTTGTGAGATTTTAAACAGGTTATAAGATGCATTTAATATCAATAGATTCTAATATTCCAAATAAAACAGGGCTGAAGATGGCATTAAGATCTCAGATGCCTTCCATCTTGAAGTAAGCAGTACCCAGCATCCACTGGGCTTGAACTCAGTTGCTATTCTACTTGTACTGACTTTTAGGATCACACAGAAGTGCTTTCAGGTTGGGGACAATTAAAGTGTGTATGGGGGGCTGGAGACGTGGCTCAGCAATAGAGCACTTGCCTGGCAAGTGCCAAGGACCTGGGTTCTATCCAAAGCACCACATACACAACTAAGTGGAGGGGAAAAAAACAGATGAAAAAATAAGATCAGCACACACACTCTCTCTGTCTCTCTCTCTCTCTCTCAAAGGAAAAAATAAAGCATGGGTACAATCGTGATTTAGGAACCCAACAAGGAACCTCTCCCTTGCAATGATGGAGTCAAGGTGAATGAAGATGGCTTTTGGAAATTACTATGACCTACCCAAAATACCACCTCTCCCTCAAGTGAAATAATATAATCAGTTTTTTGTTCTTTTCAGTGACCACTGCCTTTCAGCCTTCCTTCCTGTGTCTTATTAAATTCCACTTTATTTTTATGAGAGAGAAAGAGAATAAGTTTTTATTCAGTTTTTCATGTGGCTTTCATTGCTCCGACACTTCTGTGTGCACGCGGTGCTGGGGTTCGAACCTGTGCCCCCTGCAAGCATCTGTAACCTCTGAACCACCATTCCAGCCCCTCCCCTTGATTTTCATGACATTCTCCACATCTTTCTTTTCCATTCTCCTCTCTAGTTTCTCCATGAGAGAAAAACACATGCTCCTTGACCTTTTGAGTTCAGCTGATTTTTGCTTAATATAATAGTCTCAAGTTCCATCCATTTTCTTGCAAATAACATAATGTTATTTTCCTTTAGGTCTGAATAAAACTCCAATGTGAACACATAGCACATTTTCCTTATCTGTTCATCCGTTGACAGACACTCTGGTTCTGTGGTTTGCCTGTTGTGAATTGTGCTGCTGTAAACCTGGGTATGCATGTGTCCCTGTAGGAGGACGATTCTTTACCCTGCATTATGTATTTAAATCTAAAAGACACACAAAACTTCACTCCTCTAAATTATTACACCATACGGGGCTGGAGCGGTGGCTCTGCGGTTGCAGTGCTTGCCTGGCATGCACAAGTATGCGAGTTCAAACCCGAGCACCGCGTACACAAGAAGTCTCAGAGCAACAAAGCCCACACGAAATACTAAATAAAATTGATTCTCTCTTTCTTTCTCTCTCTTGCTGTCCCTCTCTCTTTAACAAATAAAATATTCCATTATCATGTCATATCCCCAAACTACAAGAGATGCTTGGGACACTTTCTGCTTAAAATTCTGGAAGACAAATGTTACCCAAACCCCCACCGACCTTTGTCAAATGAGCTCGGAGCCCCTATTGATGGTCCTGGATCTCAACAATTAGAGGACACATCAAGGAAAAAGCTGCATAAAGGGCTAAGACTAAGAATAGCCTTGAAGTAGAAGCCTAATTGTGTGCTGTCCAGAGGCAAAATGTCCATTAAAGTTCTTTTAAAATGCTTTTAAGATAATACTGTAGGTACATATTAATTTACCTGGTAATTTGATTTGAAATAATAATAAAAACTTTAATGGTGAAACATAAAATTCAAATAGAGAACAGAAGTTGCAGTATTTGATTTTTTTAAAGTAGCAATTTTATTGAGGTCTATTTTTACTTCTTATTCTTCAAAACTCAATCTGACCAGCCCACCTGGTTTGCTGTCCTAACACCTGTCTCTCCACCAAGCAGCAATCTCCCCTTCACTGGTGTTCATTTTACCCCACTGCATTGTAAGCATTTATTAATGAACTTTCTCCTTCCCTGGAATATGAGCTCTGGGAAGCCAGGTGCTCTTTCCCTGTTTAAACGTCCATGGTTTAATGTGTTCATGTGCCCCACAAGCATACATCAATGTCTACACTCGGCCAGGTGGAGGCACTGGGTACAGGGTAGTTGATTGACAAGAGTGGGAAGGTTTTACAACTTGAGTTCAGAGCCTGGTACAGAGAATAATAAGTATAAAAGCAAACCTACCAAGGAATAATTACAAATTCATGTGACTTTGGTAATATAAAACAGGAGTGAATCGCAACATAGAACATCCAGAGGCAATTTCTGAGGGCAAATAGGGTTCCCCTATATAGGCCGCATTGGAGGACGGGATGCTTGGTAGAGGGAAGAGAGCAAGTGGCATTTCCAAGTCAGAAGGATTCCATAGCCACTAATGGAGTAGTGAAGCAAAGACCATGCCTTTAATGGCTGGAGATGCTTTGTGCAAGAGCCTGCTACGTGCTGGGCACGTGATCTCAGCCTCCAAGAAGGTTATACAGACCAAGTACATGAAGGGAGTCTCAAAATTGCTTGCCTTTTAGTCCTCTATGACATTGTTATTTTTTTTTTTAGAGAAAGGGACAGTGATAGAAAGAGAGAATCAATTTTATTTAGTTTTTCATGTGACTTTCATTGCTCTGACACTTTACTTGTGTACGTGATGCTGGATTCAAATCCAGGACCTTGCGCATGCCAGGGAAGCACCAGAACCACTGAGGCATTGCGCCAGCCCCTCTCCATACCATTCTTATTTCTATTCTTTCTTCTTTTACCCAAGGGTGATTTTGCTTGTCAATCGTGATGTTGTTCCCTAGAAGCACTAGACAGAGTCTTGAAATTCTTCCTATCTCTTCTGTCAATAAGAGAGCTTTAGGCAGCCGCTACATATCATTCAAAAAAGGACACTTGGGATGATACCCTTCTTGCCCTTCCTGATTTAAGTAGTTAATGTCATATTTACCTAATGAATAGAAGATTGATATTTGTTTGAGGGAGACAAGAGCTAACACAAATTTAAAACACACACACACACACACATACACACACACACACACACACATACACACACACAGAGCAATAGGCAATGTAAATAAATCAGAAGTCTGGCTCATTGTAGACGCTGAGTTGGTCACAGTACTCATGTAGAAGCTAGAAATAAAAGTGCAGTGGTGGGAAAGGATGGAATAACGCAGTCATTGGAGGGAGTTTTCAATTGAGACTCCTGAGTGAGAGAACCAAATGAGAAGCATCAAGGGTCCTTTAACAACTTAGTGCGTTTTAATTGAGTTGATAATGAGTCCAGTAGCAGAAGTACAGGGAAAGAAGTGTCCCTATGCTTTGAAAAGATCACCATCTGAAACTGCACACAGCTACTGTGGATTAGCATCTTGATCTAATCCGGGTAGGCTCAAAATGATCAACCCACCCGCCCTGCCAATTCCACCTTTTAGCGTGTGGATGGAGACTAGAAGCCCAGACCAGAAACTATGGTCAATCAGCTCAAAATCTTTTTTTTTTTTCCTCACTTGCATTGGGCAAACTATGCATCTTAGATACAAAATGTTAGCATTTATAATTCAGTAAGGGCTAAACTCAAATGTACTCTAATGCATTATTAAGATAGAAAAATCAAACAGGGAGAAATCAAAGAATTATGAAGCCTTAGTTCTTATAATGACATGTATTGGAAATGTGTTCCCTATGCTACATACTGAGAATCTCTTTGGATGTAAGTTGATGCATTAAGACCTATCCACAGAATACAGTTAAACCTTTGCTGACTCTAAGTTTTCTGATAAGTTTTCATTACATAATGTTTCACTTTAGGACCGTCTATAATGGATAGAGTTTTTTCTCCCAAGTTTATGGCAATAGCTACCCTTTTAAATATCTTTTTTTTGTACTCTGTTGGGCTTTTTACATATATTATTTTGAATGCTCACAATAACCCAGTAAAGACTGCCTATATTGCTGCTACCTTATAGAAAAAGCACCTGCAACTTAGAGAATTTAAATAACTTTCCAATTTCCATAACTGGGTCAGTGGTGGGGCTGGGATTCTAACAGCTGACCTCGCCCCAGAGCTCTTATCATTTCTCTACTCTTTAGCCACTAACTTATTTCCATCCCACAGCAACATATGGGGTTGCAGAAATCAGATCATCACTGCAGACATCACACTTGTGGGGGCCTCTCTTGTAGTAGGCATAAGAGGGGGTGATCTGTGTAAGAAAAAGCCACCCCCATCTATACTGAGATCTGCAATAGGGTTCATACCTCCTGGGAGCTCTCCAAACTGCTCCAAGGGCACCTAACTCCTCACAGCAATGTGTGTGATTGACATGTTCCCCTTCCTTGCATACCCTCAGGCCGTTTATGATCCTAATGAATGTTTAATTTTCTGATGAAATGCTTGTTTTAATCAGTCTCTCTTTATAAACCCAACCACTTGATAGCCAGAGACTCCATCTACATCCTCTTCCCCACTTTTGTCTCACAATTATGGACAACATGCTTTTAGTCCAAAGCAGGAACAGAGTTAAATCTATTCTCTTTTCCTGGGAAAAAGAAAAAAAAGTAACAAAGAAGAGAAAGCACACCTACTGGGTGATATACAGCAGGTGATCTACTGCTTCATCCTCCTAAGTAGGCTACTGTTGTAGAACTATTCAATTTTACCTCATATTCCCTTTCATTAGTTTCCTGATTCTCATATCATATTGTGCAGCTCATAACAGACTGATTCATCTTTGCAGAAAATGGGCTTTGTGCTCAGGGCTTCATCTAGTAGATATTCTAAAGCAGGTCTGGAGACAAGCAGCTGGCAAGATGGGGGAGGTGGCCAGGAGGGCGTGGAGATCTAACAAGGCTGGTAATGGGGAGAGGACAGGAAACGCTCTCTGCTTTATTATAGGTGACCATGGGCCCTCTTGCCAACAAGGGGCACCATCTTTACGCAGCTGAAACGATGCCTTTCCCATGGCTCTCCGACTAGTGCTTTGACTCAGATTTTTATTGACAACCTGGCATGTGCGATGACAATATCACACTGAATGGAACAGATTGACAGTCCTAGGGATATCACTATCCTTTTCCAATTTTTCTCAGCTTTCTGAGCAGGCTGTAGGTGGAGAGTATAGAGCTCTCTCATTTGCAATCAGAGACCAAGGGGTCCAAGACATTAACTGAGCACTTACCCAAAGTGTCTAACCAGAAAGGCAGATAGGAAAAAATCACCTTATACTTCTACAACTGGCATGCTGGGAGCCACTTTCTATATAGGAGAAACTAATCATTGTGAATGATAAAGAAGTGTTCACAAACCCACTACCTATTAGCACAGGAAGCTCCATCCAAAAGGAAAATTTCCTAACAGTAAGTAAATATGTCAGAAAGCTAAAATTACAAACTTTCAATGATTGCAGTCCATGAAAAAGCTATTGAATGATAAATTGAAGGGCAAGAGAAGATTATCACCTGCTTAACTAAGCTTCTATTGATTCTATCTAGTTGTTTGCCTGGCAATATCTGGGCTGCAATGAAGAAGTTGAGAAAATTTCATTTTTCCCATATCTAAATATTATTAATTATAAGCATTCATTTTGAAAGGTATATGGCACTTCGGCTGTCAGAAAAAGATCTGCTTGACAGCTACTAATTATACTTAATAATAAATAATATTTATCATTTGCATAATTATTTTCACATTTAAGTCCTTTCACAGAGTTTGCTTCCTTGTATGCCATGACGCCTATGTGCAATATTAAAGCAACTTCACTGTGCAAGTAACCTTGGGATGTCCCTGTGAAGTTAGCTCCAAGTATGTTACCTTCTCAAGGGACAGCTGTGGAGCTTCATTGTATCTCTACATTGGCAAAACATGACAATTCCATTTCCAGCACCTGGACATGGAAACAATATTGAACTCTCTTTAAGGAGATTCTAAGGGACTTTGGAAAATGCCCAGCTAATGGCAAAACTATGCAAAGTCCTTCGATGAGGCAGGCATTTGCAGCAATAAGATCAATGAGAGATGAGTTAAATTTTATATATGGACGTATACAGACATATATTGAGGAGGTCAAGGTCTGAATTTATTTTTTTGCAGCAGAGAAAAAATTTAATATGCATTTTTATCAACCATACAAATTTTTAACAAAATAATATAAAATGTGTATAGTTTCTGGATATTAGATTTACCCCAGGAGTGCTCCCCCAATTACCCACCATTATCCCTCCCTTCCCTTACCCACAATATCTCTAAAAAAGTATTAGGTTGTATAACATTCACCTTATCTGACTTTATTTTTTTTTAAAAAATTGCCTGGAGAGGTTCAAGTTGAATATGTGACCTAGTGATGATAGCATATTTAGAAATTTGTTCTAAATGTATAACTACAGGAAGTCAAAGTAATCTGCCCATAGTGCCATTCATTGGAGAATTATTTGTAAAAGGAAAAACTTGGAGACAACTTACCTGCCTAACAATAGGGGGTTATTTAAAAAATGGTCCCACATTTTGGAATAGCAAGCATTTTGGAGGTTAGCTGATGAGGGTTAAATCATATGGAAAATGGTCCTGTGTGTAGTTAGGTGAAAATGTGACATAAATAAAAATTATCTAAATGGCATAGTCTAATGCTATTGACAATACATGTATAAAATATCGGTATATATAGACAGATTTGTGTATATGGACATGTATATAAAATGGGGAAATGAGTATATGAAAATATATTTGTAGAAAAGGATATTATATAAAAATGGGGAAAATTAAGAAATGGAAAATATAGAATGTATTTTCTCAAAAGCGTAGGTACAAGGAAAAATACAGAACCTTGAAAAGATTACTAGAAGAAGACACTGGAAGGTAGAAAGACCTCCCTTGTTTGTGGGTAGATGGAATTCATATCATTAAAATAGCCATTTTACCAAACGTCATCTACAGATCCAATGCAGTCCCTATCAAAATACCAAGAACATTCTTCATACAACTTGAAAAAAATTCTAAAATTAATGAGGAAGAACAATAGCCCTAGAAAACCCAAAGCAATTCTGAGCAAAAAGAGCAATGCTGGAGGTATCACAATCCCAAATATCAAATTATATTACAGAGTTTTGTCATAATAAAAAAACCCAGCATGGTACTGGCAAGAAAACAGACAGTGCAAATCAACAATGGGACAGCAGAGAAGACACAGAGAAACCCACACAGACACAGTCATCTGACAAAGTTGCCAGAAGCACTCATTGGAGAAAAGACAGACTCTTTCACAAATGGTGTTTCAAAAACTGGATAGCCCATACAGAAGAACAGACTTAGATTCTTCTCTTTTATCCTGCACAAAAGTCAACTCAAAGTGGATAAAAGATCTAGGAATTAGATCCAAAACAATAAAACTGCTGGAACAAGACAGAGGATCAACGATCCAAAATATAGAGACAGGCAAGAGATTCCTCAACAGGACTCCCATAGCTCAGGAAATTTGATCAAGAATCAATGAATATAATTTTGCAGCATAACCCAGAGAACCAAGGGTCGAATGTCTTCACTCATCTGTGGAGGCAGGAAGTAGACCCTGGCGATTGAGACAGGAGGTCTATTATCATGTGTTAAGTCCGGATAAGTTGTAATGTTATACAACCTAATACATTTCCAGAGATGTTTTGGGAAAGGGAGGGGAGGGATAAGTGTGGGTAATTGGGGGGGACACTCTTAGGAGTAAATCTAATCTTCAGAATCTATATACATATGATATTATTTCATTAAAAACATATGATTGCTCAACAAATCAATTTCTCAATTAAAAAAAAGAAAAAAGAAGAAACAATGAATCCAGTCTGATAGTGTATCATGAGTTTATTGTATTACGAGTGTGTTCATTTAACGTATGTAGCCCCCAGACAGTGTTCTCCATGTATATGATTGACCACACTTTTACAAAGCCAAATCTCCACATTGCTGCTCACCCTCATGCAGTTCCAGGTACAGAACAGAGCCACCGACCTCAGCATTCCCTTGTGTGATACTTTAAGCCACAGTACTTTATCATACACAGTGGTTCTTAATCTTCAGTGCATATTGGGATCACTAAAAACCATAAATTATGCAAACGCCTTGATACATCTCCCAAGAAAATCATGTTCTGTTGGTGCAAGTTAGAGTCTCGGCTTGAAGACTTGAAAGAATTCCTTAGAAGATTCCACGGCATAGCCAATGTTGCCCACAGATGTCACTGGTTCTCTGTCTCCCGAGGGGAAATCAGAATCCTTCCTATTGGATCTTATTTTTGATGCTCTTAGAGACATTTGTCCATCTCTTTGAGATGCCTTCAGAAGGTCCCCACTATGCACACTGAAGTCAGCCACTATGGGGTAAACCATGGCGAACCTCCAAATTTGACGAAGTTAGTTTGATTATTGCTCTCCAACACTGCAGCAGAGGGGTGGAATTTCTTCTGTCTAACCACATTGTGTGGTAGGCATAATTATTCCCATTTGATAGAGGAGAAACAGATTCATTCAGAGAAAATAAGTGAAGTGCCCACTTCCATGAAGATAGATTTTTTTTTTTTTTAAGGAGATAGCTCAAGTCTCCTTAATCCGACTTCTAGAAGTCTCAGATGTCATTCTTTTATATATATCTCTGGCACCTCATCATGGATGAACAAAAGAAAAACACATGAGTGAAAATATCATAGCCTATGAACAAAAAGAAGCTGGACTCCTTTACACAAGACACAATGTGTTTGGCCATGAAAGAGGTTTAGTCAGCTGTATTTACAGTCCCATAAATGGGAAGAAACATCTCGACAAAAGGAAATTTTATGAATCCAGGCAAAAGAACATCAGATAAAATAAATAATTCATAGACAGAGCAAAGATCACAGAGTTGGCACTGATAACAAAGTATCTAAAATAAGTGTTGATGTGTTTCTCCAACCGTTCCGTCTGCCAGTCCAGGTGCAGGGGGAGAAAAATAAAACTATTATCGATCTGGTAAAAGTTAAACAAACAGTAAAAAAAAACAACCGTGGAATTGAATTCTAAACTGGTGATTCTTGAAACAATTCTCAAAAAAAAAATCATTTGTGATGTTAATCCAATCTCAAGGCCATTTTGGAAATAACTATTTTTTCTTACCCGAGTCTATGCACAACTTAAATCCCAATGTTTCTAGGATTCTACAACTAAAGATCATCTAGGTTTATTAGAGAATCAGTCACTCATTTTATAGGTGAAAAAATGGATTAATAAATGATGGTGTTATAAGCTGAAAAATCAACATAATTCCTTTTAGTGGCCAAGGCAAGGTTAGCAGGTAGGCTTCCTGATTCTTCTTTCAATATTACAGCATTCTTTAACTATTTAAGTACCACCAATGCACTGATGTTTGAAATCAGAACTTCCATTGGAACATTCCAAATATAGTCAACATACTAGACTCCAGCACCACTCCCATAGTCTTTGAACAGAACATGAAATAACTCACAATGAAATCTGAACTTTAGATGAATGAAAATGTGCTTAGGTCTATATCAACAACCATCTGAGTCTTTTCCCTGGTCCCTTCATCAAGCTCTGTGCTACATGCATGTTAGAGTTCCCCAAATTTGTGATGTGCTGGAGGATAAGCCTGTATTTACCATGACCAACCAACCAACCATAGCAACTGCTCACGGCAAGAAAGAAAAAAATAACAGCTGATAAATATTCTCAACAAAATCTTGTCTTCATTCATTTTAGGAACTGCAGAAAACTATGTGACATAGAATCTAAACTCCAGACGCACACATAAGGCTTAAAGAAATATAAGATTCTTCTGTGGAACAGTATATCAATAGAATTATTGGTTATTTTAATCAACACATCTTCAGTTTCTCACGGCCATGACCTTCTTAGGTAACGAAGAAAGAAATGCATTTTGGGCTTATTTATGGTTATTTCTATCCTAGACAGCAGTCGGTTTCTCAGACTTCAGGATAAAAACCAATTGGCAGGTGAGGAAGGGCATGCAGTACAGGGGAGAAAAGGCAGGGGCAGGGGACAGGAGCATCTTCAACGCAGCCTCCCCTCTCTCTTTGCTTATCTATAAAACAGGGAATGAGGCATGTTAGATTCACATGTCTGCCATCACATGTTGCAGAGGCAACTAGAGATCCAAGCTCTTCAGCCTCCATCCAGCTACTAGAAGAGAATTTGCTAATGTTGATGGGCAATGACCAGAATGGGCAAAGAGTGACCAGAATTACTGCTCTGGAAAGTGACAGATGTAGCACAAGGTCTGCCCTGGCATTCCAGCCTGTGACTCAGTTGAATCAGTCAGGACAGTTTCGGCTTGTCCTGTGATCTAGTCATATATGATTTGGGGGATGGAGATGGAGAGGACACAGGACCTCATGCCCAATTCCAAAATGGCAGATCAGGGGCCAGTTCACTAACCCTAAATCATATTTTGGTAATATTTGGCATTTTGGCTATTGCTGCTCATATACAGTGCCCTTGGCAGGACCTTTCAACATGTCCTTCAGAGGTCTGTTATTAAATAAGATATAATATGTAAAGTGCATAACTGTAGCATTGGGCATACAATAAGTTCTCAAGGAATATTATCGGGATGGTTCTGGATTTCTACCTAAACTTTTGTTGCTATGTCAGTTTATATAACACCCGGCGTCCTGAGCCTCATGAGAAAATATATCCATGTGTCCTAATAGATGCAAAGCTCTTTGAAATTCTCAACAGCACCCTGTGCTATTTCAGGTAGGTAGAAGCTGTTGGCTGGGCATTCCCTTGAGATGCAGGTACTGGCTGATGGATTCTATGTATTGAAACCAGCCTGGCAGGGGATGGTAAGGGATCGCCAGGGCCCTGCTGCCTCCTGTTCAGCAGAAGGCTCTCATGCAAATGGCTTTCTGAATCATTAGCTGTCATCTACCCCCAGCTCTCCTCCTGCAGCTGTTCTTTCTGATTCTGCCTGCAAACTTTTCACACTGAGTGTGCTCCAGAGCCAACCCAGTTGCCTCTCGGCAGCCTTTGCTCCTGCTGGGGGCTAGAACCAAATCACAGAAATAAGCGAAATGTGGACTCATATATGTGTGGAAGGAACAGATGCCTCTAGGCCAAGGTGGTAAATGCCTATGGAATTAGCTTTCTTGCAAGTTCACATGAGAATATCATCCAAGCTCCAGAATTGTAATATATATGCTATTTTAAAACTATCTGCCTCTAGGCTTTTCTAAACTGTCCATCACCTAAGAAGCACCTTTAGATCATCCTCTTCCCATTGGCTAGCGATATGCTGATGCTCTTTTGGGGAATATATGATTCTGAGAATACATCTGGGTTCACTCAGGCAAAATGAAATGACACAATTATCAGAAGTTCATATGGAAATGACTTCTCAGGTATGCGGTTTTCATAGAACAATGGCACAGAGTGAAAAACTCAACCAGGTCTGAAAATATAAAAGGAGAAGTAGGGCCAAGCCCAAATAATGGTAATTGTGAAAACTGAATGAATGAAAGGAAGTTGTACATTAAGCCAGATGATGCATGGGAGGCTGTACGAAATTAGTTGGATTAGATCAGCAGATATATTATCCCAAAAATTGGCAATAAAAGTCTTCAATCTCCATTTTTCTTGGTTTAAGGCTTGATAAATATATATTCTTACTTTGTTTCAGCTTAGCAGTACGGAAACTGTTGTGGAGTAATGAGGAATAGAATTACATTCAAAAACAAGAAAATGGTGTGTCACATTTCAATCATATTTATTGTTTTAAATGGTGATAGAAAATGCATATCACCTACCCAGTGGTACCAAGGAATAGAACAACACCTTGTCTGATTCTTAACCATCCTGTCACAATCTGCTGTATAAAAAGTGCCCAGTGAGCATTTGCTGAGCACTCCTTATGTCATTTAGGTGGACTGAGTGTAAAGGAAGCTTTGCCCTTGGTTTAGCAACTGAACCTGTTGAGAATCTCAAGGAGGAAAACGTACAAGTACTATATAAACAAACTAAAGAGGAAAAAATGGAAAAAAAAGAAGTAAGGATATTTTATTCAGATCCTAATTTTCTACCATGCCTCAATATGATATCAAGAATTCAAAAATTTGGAATCATCTAAAAATTATCTTCATTTATATTAACTCCCCTGAAAATTGATGATTAGCATAAACCCATAAAGTAGGAAGTGGCTTCCATTATCATACATCTGAAATCAAATTTTCATATTGCATCCTTTACAAAATCTTTTGTCAGATACAGAGGGATCAGGGCATTCAAAGGTAGAATGGAAAAAAAAAACAATGTTTTCCTATGTTCAGAATTTGAAAAGTGTAAAATCTTTTAAGAGTTCCCCTATTTAAGCAAACATATGTAAGGAACCAAACATAAATTTCATTAAACCCGACAGGCAAATATTTCCCACCAATTGAAAGGATGAATAAAATCCGGAGTCCATGTCTAGGATCAGCTAGAAAATGAAAGAATGTATAATAACGTGGTATGGAAAGAGTCATGGAGGCCAACTTTATATGCACATACAGTCATGTATAATAATTTACCAAACCTTACTAAGCTGCATAACAAGCATCCCCTCTTTTAATCCTCACCAAACATCCCTCTTTGGAAACAGAGACTAGGAATGTGGTATGTTCAAAACCAGCTATTGTGGATTTAAATGTCTCCAGGCCTTTCTTCTGGAATTGTGTGCAAGTCTTTCTCCTCTTCCCCTTACGTGAGCCTTTCATCTTCTTCTATGGTCAGTTCACATCCTACCCGTAACCTTTCCTGAGTTCTGCAGTTCATTCAAAAAGCCCTTCTGGCTTCCTATATAATACAGAAATTTTCAGAGGAATACTTAGCAAGTATTTCTGAATGAATATATGAATAAACACAGAAGACAATTTTAAAATTGCCATTTAATGGAAAGAGAAACAGACTTTTAAAAGCCACTTTCTCAGAAGGTATACAAAGGAGAAAGAGATGGAGTCAAAATTCAAATTTTAAAATGCATGTGAAAACTCACCACGTTAGTTAAAGTTATCTATTTCAGGGCAGTATATGCCCAGCCTAAATCTTTACTAGTCTCTAGATAACATGGAGGAGGGGTATTAGTTACCTACTACACTTCATTTCCTATGTACCCAACAAGGGGATGGTAAAATTTTTTCTGAAAAGACAAACTAAAGGCCTAAGTTTTCTCTGTTAACCCTCACATTTAACTCTGAGTCATTTCTCTGATGAAGCCCATCTCTAATTCACAGAATGACCTTGATCAAGCAGCTTTCCTGTACAGCTTCCATTTCCTATTCTGTAAAATGCTGTTGGCAGGTCTTGCTCCACCTGCCTCATAGAGATGCATATACAAAGCTCTTTGGAAAGCAATACAAAACTCTCTTCAAGACTAAGCAAATATTTTAAATGTTGTTACCATCGGATGCCTTTAGAAGGACCTTTTTATGGTAAAAGAAACCTTAGCTTATCCATTGTGCAGCTAAACAAAGAAATTTAAGGCAGGACATTCTTGGTGCAATAATAATTTCAAATAAATCTTCTAAGGATAAGTAAAGAGCAGCCAAAATTTCTTTCAGATTATTTTGATATAATATGGAGGACATCCCTTAAGAAGTTATGGAAATTCAGATACAGAGACTCCAGCCCTAGATTGCAATGTGACATTTTTTTTCCTGAACTTCTTGTGCCAGTCTTGCTATCAGTTGAGTTGCAATGCAATATATTACTGCTTTTCATTTCTAGGCAAGAACACTATTTACTTACAGGATAAATACTTTCCTGAGGAAAGATTGTCTTTGGGAACTTTCAAGGACATTTGAGAAATATTTCAAGTCAAACCACAAACAAAATCATGAGCATTTGTTTGCGGCTCTGTGCTCCAAGGAACCATTTTTAAAAATCTTTCATTTAAGTTTATTACAAACATTTATCTTCCCTTTCCAAAAAAAAATTGCAATTAACAAAACTTCATTGATTTCCAGTTTTCCAAGGTGTCACTGCATAATGCGTATTTTTAATCAGTTCACATCATCAATTTTTTGCCTCTTTTAACAGTTTTGTCTCCCTTACTGAATTTTGACCTTGCACGAAAAAATTTTACTTATTAGTTACAATTTAGTTTGAATAAATCTGTTGTCAGTACTCACCATCTTTAAAAATACATTTATTTCCCCTAATCTGCATCTAATTCAGCTAAAGATGAGCAAAATGCTATAAGACTGTAACATCTAAAATTTATAGAGAGACTAAATGCTGGGCATAAGGCTAAGGTCTTTCTTTTCAAATCCACACCAAATCCTATAAAGTAGGTATGATTAACATTGTCACTTGACAGATGAGAGCAGGGATGCACAGTGAGCTCTAGTGACTTGCTAGGGCTCGCATACTAGTGACGAGCATGGCTCGACTTCTTCTGAATCCAGTCCCTAAAGAGTACTGCAATCCTTTCCTGCCCCCAATAAAAGAAACCACTTACATCTGAGTTGGGGAAAAACCTGAGGGTGACTTGGAGTGACTATTTTGAAAGCAGTTTCATCTTGCAACAATCCCTGTCCCTATCCAGCCCCACTTTTCAGTTTTTGGGAAACACTATGTCTCCCACCCCCATTCTTATATCTCAGGACAGAGAAAAGAATAGACACAAAATAAGTTCTGAATGAAAATAAATACAATGATAAAGTTATGGTCTGAACTTTGGTATGCTCTCCAATATTGATAAGTTGAAGAGTAACATCCAGTGCAATAGCATTAAGAGGTAGGGAGGACACTGGGTAAGCAACATCTATGATGCAGGGCCTCATTGTTTGGTACCTTGCTCTTGGAGTTCCCAAGCTTCCATAACCATACAAAATAAATTTTTGTTATTTACAAATGACTCAAGCAAAGGTATTTTGCTTAGCAGCAATAAAAACATTAAGAAATCTCCCTATATCACTCATCTCTCTCTGATTCCCAGCATCAGTGCCATTTTTTTGTTTTGTTTTTTAATATTTTTTTTATTTTTTTATTTTTGAACGACCATACAAGTTTTTAACAAAATAATATAAAATGTGTATAGATTCTGGATATTATAATTACCCCCAGGAGTGCCCCCCCAATTACCCACCCTTATCCCTCCCTTCCCCTTTCCCCAATACCTCTAAAAAAGGATTATGTTGTATTTTTAACTTATACATATTTCTCAACTTCAGTTCAGACAGCATGAGAAGAAGTCTTTCTTGGATTCCTGACAGTACTGGAGTCCTTTTCTTTACTCTTTTAACATTTCAAATTTACTGTACTTTTCGTGTGTGTTGATCTGACTGTTGAATATCTGAACCCGTTCTTCCTATGGTTGTTTCTGTACTGTGCTTTCCAAAATACAAGATCCATGAATATGGGATTGGAGGTGTAGCTCAGTGGAAAACCACTTGTTCATCTTGTGTCTTCAATATCTGGCACACAATGCAACTCAAGGGAAAGAGCTCAATGAAGGAATATAGCACTTTCTTGTTAGAACAAATGAACGCATGATTGAGTCAATGATTTTGGTTGACTGTAACATAAGCAACCATACCATGTTAAAAATTTACTCAGGCTATACCTCCAGAGCTCTCCTCAAACTGGGCCCAGTGTGCTGTCTATACCACTGATTGGAGCACACAAAAATCAATCAAGCCCTGAGACTCCACCATTATGCACAGAGGCTGAAGCTGATGTTCTGAGTTGAAATAATAACTGCATTAAGAAGAATCATTCTGTGGGCCAAACTAAATACAGAATAGAATTTTGGGTAAAAACATACTTTTTAATGTTTGGGCAAAGGATAAAATAGGAGTATCTGGCCTATTAGTTATTTAATTTTATTATCCCATTTCCACATTCATTCTCTTGAATTCAAATGCCTTTAGGAGAAGTTCATCCAAGCATTTATACCACTTCAGTGACTAGTGAAATATTAATTGATACTCAGAAAGAAATTTCCCAAATTTGGCAGAGAACATATTAGTATGAGCTTGAGAAGGCAGCACTCGGGTTCACTGGCATGCACAGAATCAAATGACTTGTTAGAGTTAAAACAAAATCGATGCCTGTTCTGAGAAATGGCTTCCAATTTTAAAATCAGGAAATTAGAAATATTTTAATGAATCACATTTCTTCACATTTTTCATCCAGGCGTCTGTGAAACTCAATATTTGTGCATGGTGTTACAATAGAAGATAAGAACAAGGTACCTGTCCTCTCCAGGGCACAATATGGAATAAAACAAACAAAATGGAACAGCATGGAAAAATCCCAACTATTCCATTTAGCCTCCTTAGTTGTGAAATAACTATGTTTAGAAGAATAAAAAGTGAAATTTTCAGAATTGCTCTCTGAAGTATATTTTTAAATACAGATGACTATGATGTATATGAATCATTCACAAAATCATTAACACGTATTTCTATCTTCTTGGATTCCTGTCATACATTTCTGCCTAGCTGCTGTAAGCAAAGTATATTGTGCAAAATAATAATAATACTGCTAGCATTCCAACTGGTCTTTAACAGAGATGAGGATAGGATGACCTTTCCTTCATTCTCCAAAATGTTACTAGGTACAGAACTGACCAATTTATGTTGTGCATATATAAGAACATAACTACAAATTCCACTATTAGGTATAATTGTATTGCAACAATAAAAAACAGTAAAAGAAGTCAAATTTATTGAACATCTATTACATGATAAATAATGCACTAACTAGAAGATTGAAAAAACTAACAATTTATGTTTAATGGCTTAAATGAATGAATATTGTCCTAGAGATATCCAAATGTGTGAAAATAACTAAAGCAATGGAGAATGTTTTAATATCAATAAATATTTTAATATCAATAAAGAATATTTTAATATCATTGTAGGTAGCACTAAGTCAAATAAGTGAGCTAAATCATATTACTATGAGAGCAATATAATCATCATTGGTAAAGAATAGCAAGTTTGTTAGGAGTTGAGGGGAAAACTTTGTTGAAACAAACTATGAGCCTCTTAATGGCTTATCAATTAATCGACTTGTTGATCCTGCAAAGGAGAGCATATTTTGAAGCTTCTGAAAATCAAGTGGAGCTTGGTAAAGTAGTGCATGCCTGTAATCCCAGCAGTCTGGAGGCTGAGACAAGAGGATCATAAGTTCAAAGCCAGTTTCAGCAACTCAGTGAGGCCCTAAGCTACTTAGTGACCCTGTCTCAAAATTAAAAAAAAAAAAAAAAAAATGGGGAATGTTGCTCAGTGGCTAAAAGCCCATGGGTTCAATCCCTGGTACCAACAACAGCAACAACAAGAAGCAGGACTTAGGTTTATAAATGATTCGAAGGGACTTTCTAGGAAGAGGAAATAGACATACATTGGAATGCAAGAGAAGGAAAGAAACTTGTTCTTCAGGGAACAGAGGGCAGTCCAGGTGAATGAATATGCAGTATATGAAGGACAAAAATGGAGAATAAGTTTGGGAGTATTTGGAGATACAAATGTGTACCCTCCCCATCAGAATGGTGACTATCAAGAACATGAATAAAAATAGATGCTGTTGAGGATGTGGGGGAAAGGAACTTTCTTCCATTGTTGGTGGGACTGCAAATTAGTGCAATCACTCTGGAAAGCAATAGAGGGACATCTCAAAAAAGTAGGAACAGAATCACTGTACGATACCAGCTATGCTACTCCTCAGTATTTATCCCCAAGAACTACAATCAGCACATTATACCAATACAGGTTCATCAATGTTTATAGCAGCTCAAGTCACAGTTAGTCAAACTATGGAATCAACCCAGATGCCTGTCAACATTCATGGATTAAGAAAACACGGTATATATACACAAAGGAGTTTTACTCAGCCCTGAAGAACGAATTAATGGCATTTGCCAGAAAATCAGCTAAGTGAAATAAGCTACACTTAGAAAACAAAGGGTTGAATGTTTTCTCTCCTAGGTGGAAGCAAGAGCAAAATAGGAGAAAGAAGGCAGTGGACATCATGAAAATATTGGTAAGATAAATGGAATAGAAGAAGACCAACACTGAGGTATGAAGGAAGGGAAAGGGGAAGACAAATGGAATGAATTTTATAAAATCTTGTTATATTCATATATAAAGGGAATTTCACTTTTATGCACATGTAGAAGAAAGGAAGTTTAGGAGAGTAGACCCAGGATAACATGGGGAGGGAGAAGGTGAGAAAAAGAGCATTTATATCAAATAAAGGATTTATATCATAAGGGATTTATATCAAATTCCTTACATGTGTGATTGTGTCAAAATGAACATAAAACCCAAATGTTATAAATTATAATGTTCTAACAAGAGAAAGAAAGAAATAAGGAATGAAGGAAGGAAGTGAGGAAGGCAGGTAGGTCACATCAGTATCTTGAATACCAAGCTTAGTAACTGGGAATTTCCTGGCAGGCTATTTCTCAGAAGAATGGCTATTATGGTTGAGAAACAAATTGCTGGTCAAAGTTATGAACTTAATCATTAAGTCAGGTCATCTGGGGGCTGGAGCCATGGCTCAACAGTTGCAGCGCTTGCCTGGCATGTGTGAGGACACAGGTTTGAGCCCCAGCACCACATACACAACAGAGGGTGGAACAATGAAGGCCACACAAAAAACTAAATAAAATTTTGATTTGATTCCTTCTTTCTTTCTTTCCTTCACTGACCCTCTCTCTTTAAAAAAATAAAAATAAGAAGTCTGATTGTCTGTCTTTCTACTGGATCAAGTTGACCAGAAGCAGGGTTAGGTAGGAGATTCTAAGTGGCTGAGGATAACCCACATCTACTCTTGCTACTAAAACTCGAAAAACTCTAAATCTCAAAAGGAGTAAGCTTCTGGGTTCTATAACCAAGTACTAGGAAGAAAATAAGAATAGAGTACATAAAGCTTGTGAAGTTCACTCACATATATTTTCACATAGTGCATCTGGCCATTCAAATGTTTGTTATCAATAGCCTCAAAATATCCAGTCCTTCCAAGATGGTGACTTATCTGTTTCACTTTAAGCCAATGACTCACTGATGGGTGTATGATTCAAACATTGTGCCGTACAATAGAAATAAACGGCAAATAACTGCAAAATAAACCCTTAAATTGTGCAGATAAAATATCAGCAATCTGCTAAGTAAAATATACAAAGCCATTGGCAAATGAGAACGTGGCAAATATATATAGTAAACAATAAAAAATGTACAAAGGGACACAATAAAGGCTACAAAACAAATTTATTTGAGTATTAAATGACTAGGAGAAGGCCTTAGGGAAATAGATAAATTCCTTGAATATATTTTGTTCATAATTATTCTCTTTGATTTGAGCTACTAATCTTGAATATTTGGTGAAGGACAACATTTCATTGTGTAATCCAATTTTGTCAGGATAATCACTGAAGATAATATGTAATTCTAGCTTCATTATAGCCATTAGGCAAAATTACAATTCACTCTGATTTTTTACTAGATATAAGATAAAATTTACTGACTTTAATTTATTTAATAGCAATGCATTACAACATAAATTTAAATTAAAATTCTTCTCTTAAAACTATTTAACCTTTTGTCTCGATTACTAATTTTAGTATTTTTTTTCTTGCATATACAAATTGTCCTAGAATAAAGAAGATTCTTTTATTCGTATAGGATTTTCCTTAATCCACATCCAGAGAGCATATATAGGTCCAATATGCAAACTTTAATAAAAGTTTGAATTTTTAACTGTAAAAAATATTCAGGTTAGATCCAAAACTGTGGTATATATATATATGATGGAGTTTTACTCAGCAATTAGAAACAATGATATTGCAGTCTTTGGCGGTAAATGGATGACCATGGAAGAAATCACGTTAAGTTAAGTTAGGCAAACCCAGAGAATTAAGAGTCAAATGTCTTCACTTATCTGTGGAGGCTGGAGCGAGACCCTGGCCAGTGTGAAAGGTGGTCAACTCTCATGTATTAAACCCAGAAAAGGTGTAGTGACACACAACCTAGGGCATTCGTAGAGATGTATCAGGAACAAGGGGGGAGGATGTGGGGGGAGGGTGGGAGATTAGGGTGGGCTCTAGGGAGTAAATCTAATTTTAAGAATATATACATATCATACTGTTTCATTGGAAGCAGTTTGGATTGCACAATAATTAAATTTCTTATTTAAAAAAAAAAAAGACATTCAGGTTAAAACTTCCTAGGAGAACATTCCAACTGTGAAACTAGCTGCTGCATAAGGTATTGAACAAGTTACCACAGCCCTAATTCACAGTCAAATGAGCCTACAGCACAGATACCAGGGACATTTCCCTGCTGGAAACTTGAGCTTGTCTGTGGGCCACCCTCCGACTGCCAAAATTTCATGGGCACAACTGAGTCTACAACAGAAGTTCCCAGCTTTGCTAGAAACGAGAGTTCTTTGAAATGCTCCACCAGCACAGGGTAGATAGCTCAATTAAAACCTGCTTCATGTGAAAATTCACAGGGCCCATGAAAGCTCTGTCGACATCCCAGAAGCTCAGAGGCATGGAATACTACTCGGCCATGAGAGAAGATATTATGGCTTTTGCAGCCAGATGGATGGAGATGGAAAGAACTATGCTAAGAGAAGTATCCCAATCTCAGAGACTCAAGGGCCAAATGGTTTCTCTCATCTGTGGAAGCTGGAATACCTGAAGAAGCAGTATGTTAGACAGCTAAGCTAATAATAACTTCAAATTGTATGATTCTCAACGCAACAGGGAGATGACTCCCTAGGATACTTGGAGACATAGGGAGAGGGACAGAGGGGAGGGTGTAGGAAGAACTCCTAGGAGACAGGAGGGTGGGAATGTGGGGGAATCATCTCAGAAGGAGATCTCTGTCCTCCACGAGATATCCATTTAACCCAGGAGTTCTTCTGGGGGAAACAGCAACAGGGGGAACCCAAGCTGGGCATCCATGATACGGCATTAGCCCTGGATAACTAAGTATATATACAGTGGTTCTTGAATGTTTGATAATGTTTCCCCCACAACTATATCTCTATATCCATGTAATAAATTTTAAAAAGGAAATATTTAATTTTACCTAATCCAACATTGCCTGGATATATTTTTAAACCCCAAATCCTTCTTCATTATAACATTATATTCAATAATGTTAGAAGGGAGGCAGTAAACAATTCAATGTCTTATTAGAATGACTATGAAATTATTATTCTGCACAACATATTTTGGGGAGGGGAGATCCGGTTTAAAACTGAGATTGTATTTAATAATCCAGTGCTATTAATCTGCAACGTTGATTTTGTTGTTGTTGTTGTTTTGGTACTGGGGATTGAAACCAGGGCTGCTTTACCACAGAGCCACATTCCCAGGCCTTTTGTTTTTTATTTTGAGGCAGGGTTTTGCTAAGTTGTTTGCAGCCTCACTAAATTGATGAGCCTGGATTTGAATGTGTAATCCTCCTGCCTCAGCCTCCCAGGTTGCTGGATAAGTGTGCACCACCATCCTCTGCTTAAAGCTGCTTTAATTATCATATTGTTTTGTTTATGTCTGTTTAATTAGCTGATATGACTTATACATACAATTGTCCTACATTCCTAGATTCATACCTCTTTCACTAAGTCTGAAACCAACACAATTTTGAGTGGCAATTTTTCCTGACCTTTGCAAATTTAGTCCTAATCTAAATAAATTTTAAGCCTATTTTTTAACTCAACAGAAAATTTACAAAGTAAATTACTAAAAATAAGTGAGAGCTAAAGTAAAAAAGATATTTTCATTAGCCATGAGAAAAACTCTTCTTGGGGCTGGAGCGGTGGCTTGGTGGCTCGGTGGTTACAGCGCTTGCTTGGCATGTGCAAGTACATGAGTTCAAACCCCAGCACCATGCATGCAATGAAATGTCTGAGGGATGAATGTCACATGAAAAACTAAACAAAAATTACTTCCCTCTCTCTCTCCCCCTTTTCTTAAAAAAAGAAGTCTTTTCTTAAATCTGATTTGAAAAATAAATAACAAAGATTGGTTATTACATTATTTTCTCTGGTGATTACTACTTGTATTGGCAAGTGCAAACATTTACTTAGAGGACCTGTTTCAGTTTCCTGCTTCTATAACTTCAAGGTATGAGAATATTTACATATATTCACAAAAGAACTTCCGATGGACATTTAAGAATCAATAAAAGTTGTTACAAAAAGGGTCAAGACTCTAAAAGCTGATTGGAAGATGGAAGAGAAATCCCACAAAGAATTTCCTGTTTATCCTTTAATACTGTGTGATATTTGAATATGTAACCTCATTGATTACATAGTAGAAGAAAACATAGCAACAAAGAAATTACCCTTTAAAGAAAGAGGGGGAGGTCTGGAGTGGTGGCTCAGCTGTTGGAGCTCTTGCCTGGCATGTGCGAGGACCTGGGTTCAATCCCCAGCACCACACACATAGCTAAGTGTCAGAGAAACAAAGGCCAGATGAAAAATAAATAAATAAAATTGATTCTCTCTCTCTCTCTCTTAAAAAAAAGATTCTTTCTCTCTCTCTCCTTCTCTCTTAAAAATAGATTCTCATTCTCTCTCTCTCTCCTTCTCTCTTAATAAAAAAAGAAAGAAAAGAAAAGAACAAGAGAGGTTGAAGAAAATGTGGTTGTATACTTGCCCAGAAGAGTGCTGAAGAATTTGATCACAGTTAAATAGGCCAAGCAACGTGGAGGAAAGGGGAATTATTCAAACGTGGTGTGACAAATGTTAGACTTTAAGAGGTGCTTTCTGATACAATAAATCAGACTCCTTTCGTTTTGTTTGTGGTCAAGGATGATAAGAGGCTCCCATGAGAGGCTTAGGGTCTGCATCAAGTCAGCTGCTCACACCCTGGTACAAACACTAGAAATGAGGCAGAGCCCAGGGTAAAATAATGGTAATGGAAGACACAAGTATTTGTTGAATTATTAGATAGATGATATGACTATACTTCCTTCTCTCTAGTACAGAGCTAGATTGGAGGTCTCCGGTGGATGCTTGAATTCATTTCAGTAGGGAACTCGGACAGGATAGTGCGCTCTAATGGTCGACAGATCCCTCATCCTCAACCTGCATTTACCACCCTCTGCGGACAGTGTTCCTCTCTGCACAGTTCAGCTTCAACTGTGCCCAGACAGAGAGTTGCACTGTATTTTCCTCCACCTGGACACAGGCTTCCTTTACGTGGAAGTCATGTGTTGCATTATGGCCCAAAGCTAAGGAAGGTTCTACTACACTGCTGGGTCTAGCCAGGAATCTCCAGCATTATTGTCAATGTTCCTACCTACTAAGATTTTAGAGGCCGGATGTCTGTGCAAGACAACAACAACACTCTAAGAAGGAAAGGACATGGGTTCCGGATTCACAACTGGGGGACAATCTGGTACCATTGCCTTATTCAAGCTGGTATCTGATAAGCATCTATAGCATTATACCCCTTGGATTTAGGGGTACTTGTTATAGCATCTAGCAGTGACCATTCTGATTAATTCATTCTAAATTGTCATGCTAGTGATAATCATAGACTAGGGATGAGTCTCTTCAACACTGACTCTCTCCATTTTTCATTGTCCATTTCTCTACCAGAAATTTTCAAATGCCAATTCTTGGTTTTTTTTTTTCTTTCGGTTCTTTATTAGATATACATGCCGTTAGAACATACCATGACATAATTATAAAAGCCCAGAGTATAACTTTTCTAATTCAGACCCCATTATTTGCCCTTCCCCTCCTTTCCTCTCTTACCATGTTCATTTTAGCTATACATGACAACAGAATAATCAGTGACCTAAAAGTATGGAATATAACTCATTTCAGTTCCATCTCCAGTATTTCCCTCCCCCTGTTCTCTTCCCTCTACTCGACTGATCTTTCTGTTATGTATTAATAGATTTTTTTTTAATTTAGGGACTTGTGGATGAACATGTTGGTGAGATTCGCTAGGATGTGTTCACATATAAACATAGAAAAGTTAATTCTGATTCATTCCAAGAACTTTTCCTATCTCTTCCCTCTTTCTTCCATTTCCTTCCCTTCTGTCTATTCCTCTGATTTTTTTTCCTTATTTGAGGTTAGCTTCTGCATATCCGGGAGAACATATGACCTTTGACTTTTGAGACTGTCTTATTTCACTTAGCACGATAGCCTCAAGTTCCATCCAACAAATATCATTTCTTGATGACTAGCCCAGTCGAAGTTAACCTTCATAATTATCTTTTTCTTCCTCCACTCCAAATTCACAATGAGATGATGGACATTATCCATTAGACAGACAAAACCCTGGAGGACTGGGCCCTAAAGTGATCCTAGCTATGAAGGCTCTGTTCCACAGGGTTCATAGCCTGTCCTGTTTCTTATATCCTGGGCTCACTTGAGAGTTTGAAATCCAGATAAAAGGACTTTTCAAGGAGGAAGGTGAATGACTAACCAGAATTTCTAAAATCAATTAGATGCACATTTTCTTCCTAAAGTCTGTGTCAGGTCACTCGTTGGAATCTAGTTTTTCTATTGTATAAATATATATTGTTACATAAAAATTGACTACTGTCCCCAATATCCATGTCATGGATGAAAAAAATAGGATTTTTCTTGTATCCCAAATCAAATCAAGCAGTAATGGATGGGTTATACTGTGCAGAAGAATCCTAAGGTCAGGTCTGGATCCAGAGAGAAACGTCATGATAAATTAGTAATTACTGCAATGAACAGTGGTGGCATACGTGCCAGGAATTTATATCTCTGACCTAACTCATTTCCTTGTTAAATAAATATATATATATATATATATATATATATATATATATATATATATATATATATATATATATATATCAGTGTTAGCTACTCCTGTGGAACAAGATGCTGACAGTCCATCCACCCCTCTAAGGAACATGTGTGGTTGTTGAATCAGGACCAAGGAATGTACTGTCTAGAGAAGTAGAGAAAAATAAAGTCCCAGATTTGCCCCGCAAGACCTTATAGAGGGAGACTCAACTAACCCTACGTAGTAATGGACACAAGATAATGAGAGGACCAAAGGGACTATTTGTTTTATTGTGCACTTGAGGCACAGAAAGCAAAGATAAAATTATCTCTGAAATCCAGGGCAGTTTTATTATCATCATTGATTTTCGAGTAACCACCAATAAAAAAAAAGGGCAGGTTTAGAGGCTAGGAATAAATGCTTCACTAGATTACTAGAAGAGCCTGCTGCCTTCAAGGCTTCCCCTAACTGATCAGTTCCACTTCCCTGTCATAGACAGCTTGCAATGTCAGAGGCCACGGCCTCCTGAGTTCACCACAGGGATGATGTAGTACATGCCACCTACTTTGCTGCCCCCTAAGGTCTTAAGACTAGAAGTCCTTTTATAGAGGATTTAGTGACTTGGGCAACTTTCTTTCCCGCAACTACATGCAAGACAAATGATGAATACCACTAAATTATAATATCTGATGTGGATCCTGAATTTTAAGTCTCTAAGAACTGCGGTGGGGATGAGCAGACAATGGGAAAAGGGCATTCCTGAATTATCTGAGCAGAAATGTGCTTCCAAATCCCAGGGGACTCACCCGAGCAGTCAGGTTACAAGATGGATCCTTTAATTTCTGCAAAATCTAGTTCTAGGTAGATCGAACGGGAACAGGATCATCTCACGTTCGCATATAGTGGGGTTGTGAAATTTTGATGTGGGATAAAGTTAACCAAAAAGTCCTTTTATAGAGCATTCTTTGTGTCTGTTACAGACTGAGCATCTTAATCAAAGGACATTTCAGCGCCTCTGTAAAAACAGGGTCAGTGCATTTTAAAAGCCAGAGCGGATAAGTGAACTTAATCACAGGAGGGACAGAGAGAGAAAGGCTGAGTCATTGTGACACTCTGAAACTCAGTCTTCTCATCTGTGAAATGAGGAGAAGGATATCTGCCCTTTTCTCGCTCTTCGGATTCTTAGAGGATTAATCAAGCAAAGTGAATGACTTCTCCCAGCTGAAGTACACTGAACCCACGAGAAAACAGAAGACAACATCTAAGCACACTATATTTTCCCATTATTATTCATTTCCAAAGGTGAAGATAACCCTGAGAAAGAACCACCTCAGCTGCCTGTTCTCTTGGAAACAAAATAAAAGCCCAATGACACCTGCACTATAAGAGGCTACCAGTGGGGCTGGAGCGGTGGCTCAGCGGTTATGGCACTTGCCTAGCGTGTGCGAGGACCCAAGTTCGAAACCCAGCACCACGTACACAACTGAGTGTTGTAGTAACAAAACCCACATGAAAACTAAATAAAGTTGTTTCTCTCTCTCTCTCTCTCTCTCTGTCCCTCTTTAAAAAAAAAAAAAAAAAAAAAAAAAAAGAGGCTACCACTGTGCAACCTGCTTCATGCATCTACTTTGGAAACAGAAAAGATCCAGAAGTTCTTTCCACTTTTCGCAGCTTCTGCACTATGAAACTATTTAGTTATTTATCTTCTTTAAGATCATATTAGTTGAGGCTGGAGTGGTGGCTCAGCTGTTACAGCACTTGCCTTGCATGCACAAGGACGGGGATTTGAACCCCAGCACCAGGTACACAATGAAGTGTCGGAGCAACAAAAGCTACATGAAAAACTAAATAAAATTGATTCTCTCTCTCTTTCTCTCTCTGTCCCTCTCTCTTCTTTAAAACACAAAAAGGAATACATTACTTATATTTGGGGGTTTTCTGGTTCCACGGATTCAGATATAAGGCACAGGTACAATTGCAGTCCACCAGTGAGGAGGGACTGGAGAAGAGAGGAATGAACTAAGAACAAACCCACAGAACAGAAGACAAAGTATTAAGGTCTAGATATGAGGTGTCCCCCAAAAGCTCATGTGTGAGACAACACAAGAAACTTTAGAGGTGAAATAATTGGGTTATGAGAGTCTTAGCCTAATCAGTGCATTAATGTACTGACAGGGATTAACTGGGGGGTGACTGCAGGCGGGTAGGTTGTGGCTGGAGGAGGTAGGTCACTGGGGGTGTGCCTTTGGGGAACATATTTTGTCCCTGCTCCGCAGTGTCTGTCCCTTTCTCTGTCTGTTTCTCTCTTTCCTCTTCCATGCCCTTCCGCCATGATGTTCTGCCTCTCCTTGGGCCCAGAGCAACGGAGTTGGCCATCCATGGACTGAGACCTCTGAAATTGTGAGCCACTAAATACATTTATGTCCTTCTCTAAAATAGTTCTTGTCATGTCTTTGGTCACAGTGATGAAAAAGATGACAAAAACCCAAAGTAATTTTATATTCTAAAATGAATGAAATATGGAAATTTCGTGGAATGAATCAGATTGAACTTTCCTGTTCATACATGGACATACCACAGCAAATCTCAATGTGTGCATCAACAAGTCACTAATTAAAAAACAACTATTAGTAAATAACAGAAAGATCAGTAGAGTAAAGGGAAGACTACAGGGGGTGGGAGGAAGGAAGGGGAAGGGGAAATACTACAGACTGAATTAGACCAAGGTATAATTCCATGATTCCGTGACTATGTCATTGTATATTCTATTGCCACACATATCTAAAAAGAACAACAACAAAAAAAGAAATCAAATAAAATGCTATGTGAGACAAACAAACTTAAGAGTGCGCTTGCCCTGAAGATGTTAGCATGGAAGAAGGTCCTGGGATTTCTGGATCATGCCCTGGATGTCCTTGCTTTAATGAGAGACTCTGAGCAGAGCCTCTCTTTATCAAAGTCAAACGAGGGGGAGAGAGCATTCTGGATTTATAAGTAATTAAAGATCACTCAATAAGCCATAGTTTTCATGTTTCTCCTATGAAAAAAAAAATGAGAAACTGGACCCAAATAATCTCTAAATTCTTCTTCAGTTCTAGCCATGATTCTTTGATGGGAAGACCATGTTCTCAGAGCTCTGCAGCTCACTGAAAATTGTTATTTTTGGATTGCAGATCAAACTGCTACTTATCTTCTGCAATATAACCCTTCAAAGATCTCATGTCCCATGGGCTTTGCAGAACAATTTTCATCTTATTAGCATTTATTTATTTACCTTTTTCAGTGCTAGGGATTGAGCCCAGGGCCTTGCACATGCTAAGCAAGCATTCCACCACTGTGCCACACACCCCACAAGGTTTGCTCTGTGACAGATGGGGATGGCTTCTTCTCGCATCATCCATACTCTTACTTTTATCAAACACTGATATTTCTAAGGTAAAAAACAATGAGTTAGCATATGTTTAGTCCACCTCTCATTGCTATCAACTATAAAAAGCAACAAGAAAAACTTGACGATTGCTAGATCTGTTTGTTACCTTGATTCTTGCCACCCATGCAAAGGGCACAAATAGAAACTGGTTTTTAAGATAGAAAATTTACAGTGAGATACACATGAGAAACACCCAAGTGTTTTCAGCTGCAAAAGGATAAAAATCAATTTTGAAAGTCACAGTAAACTCCATTCAAGGATAAGATGTCATATCAATTCCTTAGGACACAATTTTAAGAAGCTGGATTTTAAACTGTTGTAGAATTCTCAATTATCACGCCAAATAAATAATGGTCAACTTTACATCATTAGCAACTAGGAAAAAGCAAGTCGAAACTACAGAAATTTCATTTCACAAAAGTCAGCAAGAGTACAAATCATAAATGCTGGAGAGGACCTGGAGATAAAGAAACACTTTTACAATTGTTGGTGGGATTGTAAATTAGTTCAACCACTATGCAAGTCACTATGGAAGGTCCTCAAAAGAAGAGGCAAAGGGGTCTGGAGTGCTGGCTCAGGGTTACGGTGCTTGCTTGGCATGCACGAGGACCTGGGTTCAAACCCCAGCACCGCATCCGAAAAAAAGTGTTGAAGCATTAAAAGCCACATGAAAAACTAAATAAAATTGACTCTTTCTTTCTCTCTCTCTCTCACTGTCCCTCTCTCTTAAAAAAATTTATATATATATATATATATATAAATAAAAGACTAGATATAGAACCACACTATGACCCTGCTGTACTACTTCTCAGTATTTATCCTGAAATAATTAACGTTGGGGCTGGAGAGGTAACTCAGCAGTAGAACCCTTGCCTGGCATGTGTGAGGACCTGGGTTCAATCCCCAGCAGAAAATACATATCAAAGTGGAGGAAAAACAAAATCCAGATGAAAAACTAAAATTAACATTCTCTTTTTTAAAAAATGAAGTTATCATCGTAGAGTGATCCCTGCATACCCATGTTTATAGCAGCACAATTCACAATAGCCACACTGTGGAGCCAGCCTAGGTGTCCATCAACAGATACGAGGATAAAAAGAATGTAGTCTACATACACAGTGCAGATCTATTCAGCCATGAAGAAGAGTGAAATCATGTCATTTGCAAGAAATTGGAGGGAACTTAAGACCATTATGCTAAGCAAAGTAAGCTAAACTCAGGTTGTAGAGAGGAAGCTAGAGAAGTCACATGAAAATCAAAGGGGGGTCAGTAGAGGAAAGTGACAGGGAGGCAGTGGGAGGTGCTGGAGAGTCACAATGGCCAAATTATACTGTTATATTGTATGCATGGATGAAAATGTGATAAAAACATCCCATCACTGTGTACAACTCTAATGCACCAAAGAAAAAAGAAATGAAAAAATAATGGTTCAGTTTTATCCAAAAGCACATAAAGATCTAACTGTGCACATTGTGGATCCCAGAGCGGGTGTGAGTGCTGAATCAACTCAAGTGTGTACCGTCCACCTCAGCGCACTCTAACAGCTCTCCAGTGAGTTGGTCTGAAGGTCCTTGGTAACAGGTAGGTGCCACTTGGATGTCACTGCTACCGCTAGGCAACCTGCAGCTCTGTCCAGACAATCATGGTGTCCTGTGGAGCTTGATACAGTTTTATATTCTTATTAGAGGCATTGAAAGTGTAACTCTTAGCAGGAGTTTAGAACAGGCAGAACAGATACCACAACAAGAAGCCAGGAGTTTGTAGAATAAGATTGCCTGAGTACGTCACGTGCCGATGCTTTAGTTCTGAACATTGAAGTAATTTCGATTAGATTTTCTACAACTCAAAATTTTACTCATCAACTAGACATGCATGCAATGATCATGCTATAAACATATGAATTGGGGCTTTGGGGTCTAAACGTTCTCTGTAAGGAAACTCAGGCTTAGCCAAAACATTGGAATTGGCGTAAGAAATTTTTGTTTCTGTAGTCAACACAATTTCTCAGCTTTCTTTCTGGAATAGTTACCATCAAAGAAATTTGGGCAAAGGTTAATGCCTTTTACCAAAAGAAAAGACAATTTCCCCTGAATTACAGTACTACAAGGCAGCTCCACGATTGGAAGCTTGTGCTTTGTGGTGGACATGAATTTGCAGGCGAAGGGTGTTCTCATAGAAGCACATAAACTACTCCATATATATGCATACTGTTCATTTAATTTGCAACAAAACTTTGCCCTTTCATGTGAAATTTATTTTTTCTTTCTAGTTTAATCCCAAGGAAGTTTCCATAAATCTTGCCTTCATGGACAAATATAAATAATTTTAAAATTCAGTGTTACAGTTCTACATAATAGTGGGAATTATTTTGACATGATCACGCATGCATGGAATATAATTTGCTCTAATTCAGTCCCTACCACTTCCTCTCTCCCTCCTGTCCTCCCTCAACCTCTTCCCCTTCTATTGTATTGGTCTTCCTTGTATTTATTTTTTGTTAATATATATGAAGGGAAAATTCACCGCGGTGCATTGCTATACACATGCAGTGTAATTTGCTACATCGTTACACAGTCCCTCCTCTTGACTGCCCAAGTCCCTTCTTTTATTCACTGATCTCTCTTCTATTTATTTGGGATTCCACCCTCTCCATTTGTAAAACCCTTTGTTTCTCTCCAGCGTCCACACATAAGAGGAAACATTTGACTTTTGACATTCTGAGTTTGTCTTATTTCACTGAGCATGATGTTCTCCGTTTCCATCCATTCACCAGCAAATGCCATAGCTCATTCTTCTTTGAGGCTGATTAATACTCCATTTTGTACATAAGCCACATTTTCTTTATCCGTTCTTCTGTTGATGGGCACCTGGGCTGGGTCCATAACTTGGCTATTGTGCTTTGCACTTCTATAAACATTACTGTGTGTGTATCACCATAGAACGCTGTTCTTTGTTCTTTTGGATCAATACCAAGGAGTGGAATAGCTGTGTCATAAAGTGCTTCTATTCCTGGTCTATTGAGGAACCTCCAAAATCCTATCCAAAGTGATTGTGCTAATTTGCTGTCCCACCAGCAATGCATAATTGTATATTTCACTCATACCCTCACCAGCATTTCTTGTTATTTATTTTCTTGATTATTGCCAACCTAACTGGAGTGAAATGAAGTCTCAGTGTAGTTTTTATTGCAGTTCCCTGATAGGGAAGTTGAACATTTTTTCATATATTTGAAAGCTATTTGTGTTTCTTCTTTTGAGAAATATCTGTTCTTTTGCTCATTTATTGATTGGGTTATTTATTTTCTGTTTTTTCTGGAATTTTTTAATTTTTTGGTGATAAGTTTTTTGAGTTCTTTACATATTCTGGATATTACAGAAAGGTTCTTATTGAACATGTAGAAAATTAGAATTGTCCAAAAAGGTATAAGTAGTGTAAGGCAAGTTCCAAGAAATAGAAATTTGAGGATTTTAGGAATGTGTTTATGCCCTGTATTCACTGAGATTTTTTTTTAAGAGAGAGGGATAGTGAGAGAGAGAGAGAAAATTAATTTTATTTAGTTTTTCATGTGGCCTTTGTTGCTCTGACACTTGGTTGTGTACATGGTGCTGGGGTTCAAACCCATGTCCTTGCACATGACAGGCAAGTGCTATAACTGGTGAGCCAAAGCTCCAGCTCCTTCCCTGAGATTTAATACCAAGAAAAATCAATTCTTTCTAAACAGAAAGACAAAGGTAGGCAGTAAAGTCTACAGCTGGAAGAAAAAATTAAGAACAATTAAAATACTCGTCAATACAAAGTTAAATATCCCATTAGTTTTAATGTATTACCAAATCTCACACAAAGTATTTCAAATATCTTACAAATCAAAGTAAAACAAAGAAAAAAATGCTTCCAAACTGTCCAACTTAAATCTTCATATTGCTAAACTGGGAGGATGAAAAATTCTCTTCAAAAAGCTGAAAGTTACCAAATTATAATTTAATTTTCAGATGGACTTTGTTAATACATATACATACATATATATATATAAATATATATATCACATACATGTAATTAAAATTCTGAAAAAAAAGTTTGAGTCACTGTAATTCCAGTGGCTAGGGAGGCTAAAGCCGAAGAATCACAAGTTCGAAGCCAGCCTCAGCAACTTAGCGTGACTGTCTCAAAATAAAAAGAAAGAAGTGCTGGTGATGTGGCTCAGGGATGAAGAATCCCTGGGTTAAATCTCCATGACCAGAAGAAAGGAAAATGTGTTTGTTTTGTCATTAGCTCATATTTAATTACCTAATGCATCTTTAGCTAGCATCTGAATTTTTAAAATGCCAATATAATATGCTTTATATGATCAGTTTCAGAAGTCTAATAGTTAGGAACACTTAATCTGAAGAATAAACTTTAGTTTTAGTGAAAGAAGGAAGCGGCTTTCCCGTTGAGGAGATGAGGGATTGTTCTGTAGTCAAAATTTCAACCATGTCCGCTGCTTCTGCCGGGAACCTGTGAATGTTGCCTTGGATTGTGTAAAAATAGCCACTGGTCTGGCACTTCCAGGTCTGGGTCGTGGTGTATTAGACACTAATACCTCGCCCTGACGGAACTTCTTTGAGCTAAAAAGCTTTCACCTGCATTATTCCATTAACCTCGCTGCATTGTTATGGGAAATGTGTTTATTTTTTGAAATGACATTCAGATATATCTGTAAAAGAACACTTCAGGACTCTACAAAATTCTTTTCTCTTCAGGCCAACACATTATGTTTTAAAAATCAATAGTTTATTTCTTCCCTTGAATTATAATTTTTCAAGGATGCCCTCTTCCTAAATTACTATGCCCTTATCTTTATCCTGCTTACTAAAAGAAAATGTTTATTTTCCATTTTTTTAAGAGAGAGAGAGAGAGAGAAAGAGAGAATCAATTTTACTTAGTTTTTCATGTGGCTTTCATTGCTCTGATGTGTAGTTGTGGTCGTGGTGCTGGGGTTCAAACCTGCATTCTTGCACAAGCCAGGCACGTGTCTTAAACACTGGGCTACCAATCCAGCCCCATTTTCCCCATTCTTTATAATACTGTTGGGTTTATGAATTTTTTCCTTTTTAGTTTTGAGTGACATCTACATGCATAAATTAATATCATGCAAAATAGTATGCACCAGTTAACTGAATTAATTCACATGTTTTTATTTTTAATTTTTTTGGTACCAGGGGCCCTTACCCACTGAATCACATCCCCAGCCCTTTTTATTTTTTTGTTTTGGGACAAGGTCTTGCTAAGTTGCTTAAAGCCTCAGTAAGTTGCAGAGGCTGGCTTTGAACTCATGATCCTCCTGCCTCAGCCTCCTGAGCTGTTGGGATTACAGGTATGAGACACCACACCTGGCTATTTTCCCTTCTACTCTTTTCTTTACACTGTTATCCATGCTCTCAAAGTCAAGTTCACTTTTATTTCCCACCCTTGGGGAATTGAGTAGAGGGGCAGAAGGTGAAGATACAGGAGGGCCTTCAGTGTCATTCAAATACCAACGTTATCTTTATTTTCAACTAGTGCTATTCCACTGCTATGATCATAAGGAATATTTTCTTTACGTTTCTATCACATGTCCTGCCTTTTCTTGTCTTTAAATCATTTCTCTCTCTCTCACTTTCTCTCTCCAATTAAAATGTGAAGCTCCCCAAGATGGGGGGACCATGGTCTTGCGCCAGTCTTGGCTGGTTCTGCCATTCATTACACTTTTGTTCTTCATTGTTTCAAGATGAATCCCTCCTAATTGTAAGATGTTTATCGAATAAAAAAATAAAATAAAAAATGAAATGCTCTATTTCCTTTGGTTCTCAATCTTTCTCTGCTCCATATTCTCCATTAAAATCGAAAGAATCTTTTTTTTTTTTTTTAAGAAAGAGGGGACAGTGAGAGAAGAGAGAAGAGAGAAGCAATTTTTATTTAGTTTTTCTCATGGCTTTCATTCCTCACTTTGTTGTGCACATGGTGCTGGGGTTTGAACCTGCGTCCTCACGCATGCCAGGCAAGCGCTGCAACCACTAGCCACCGCTCCAGCCCCACTCAAATTCCAGTTCTCCTTGAACCTGCTGAGTCTTCCAAGTCAGCAATAACCCCTCATTTCCCGTGGCGGTTACATTACAATGGCAAATGATTTTACAGCTCATTCACCACCTGTGACAAAAACACCTACGTTGCCTGTCCACATCATTTCTGCCTGCGCCCTCGGTGTCTTGGGGATATCCTACCTAAAATTGCATCCTTGGCTTCTGGCTTCTCTTGGAGTTCACCAGTGGAGAGCACCCATGGGAAACAAGAGGAGAGGCGGGAGAAGAGTGAGCTGAGCTGGGCTCCCTCCCAGCCATGCTGCCTCAGACTGGCTGCCTTTCTCACCTTGAGCTCAGAGCTCCTGAAGCAATGCTCTCCCTTCGGCCACTGTTGTCCCTCACATTCCTCTCCTAGACCCAGCCTGATAAAGTAGCCAAAGGTTTACTGACCCCATCATGTGACACCATCTTGTGTCTCCACCTACTGCTCCCAGTATCCTTTCCAGAGTGCCACTGATTTCCTGCTGGGACCCTGCCTGGTGGGCTTCTCAACGGGTTTCCTCTGAGATGCCCATTTTACAAAGCACATGATGACATTTATTAGAAAAATGTTTTTAGGGTGAATCTATAAGCTCTGAATGACAATGATGGTGACAACTGGCGTTTGTTGAAGTGGTGTGGCTTCACTCTTCGGAGTATAATGGGTGCTTTAATCTGATGCAATTATCATTGTTAGCTAAGTAAAGCATAAAGACAGTAAGAAGGTTCCAGAAGTAACTTGTCCAAGTTCACTCTGGTGGCTGAGTGGATCTTATGAGTCAGGTCTGTTCAAAATATAAACCTTCAATCTCTAAGTCTAGGTGGAGGGGTTTCTAAATTGGAGTATGCATCAAAAGTACCCAAGGATGGGCTGGAGTGGTGTCTCGGTGGTTATGGTGCTTGCCCAGCATGCCCAAGTACACGGCTTCAAACTCCAGCAAGTACTCAGGTTCAAACCCCAGCACCCAGCATACAACCATTAAGTGTCACAGCAACGAAAGCCATGTGGAAAAAAACTCAATAAAAATTGATTATCTCTCTCTCATTGTCCTTCTCTCTCAGAAAAAAAAAAAAAAAGCTACCCAAGGACTCCTAAAACACAAGCCTGGGGTCCAATCACAGAGGGTATGATTCTGTAGGTATGAGGCAACACCCAAGAATTTAGATTTCTACCCAGTTCCACTTAGCAATGCTGATAGGCTGGTCTGGGTACCACACTTGAAAAACCAGTAATCCACATATTCCTGCTTCTCGTACATGTTGACTAAAAGTGTTCAAGAGTGTGAAGTATAAAACTTTGAGACCTTCCATCTGGTTCCCTAGTTGGAAGTCCAAAGAACAAAGGGATATTGCTGTCTATAAATTGGCAATTGAATATGATCCAATTCAACATTCTATAAGCACCAATTAAGCACTGGAGTCATTTTCTGGTGATCGATGTCATAGGGAGATGCACTCAAGAATTCATTCTGATTATGCTAACACTTAAGTAAACAGATAACTGATATGATAAAACTGTTGTAACAGCAGTTAGGTAGATAATAGATGGCGCACACTAGATGGAAAAATAATTATGCTGGTTGGAAGATAATAAATCCAGTCTCAAAGAGTAAATAATGAGACTGTGCACCCAAGGAAGAGGAAATACTCTCCAGGCAAACAAGATGACAGGGACATCCTAAGGGAAGGACATCTCTTTTCAGCATGTGTTCAAATGGAACTGCAGAATAACATAGCAAGTTTCTGGTGTTCAATGTTTGTAGAAAACAAGAGTGGACAGGTATTTTACCTTTCTCCATGCAAAGTGTGGAAATCTTGGTTTGCACAACTAATTTGTCCTAAATAGTTACTGAGTGTCTCCTACACACTTGGAGAATTAGCTCCAGGCCAAGGCCACATGGATAGTGATGTTCTAGGGCCTGCCCTCAAAAGAGTTTGCATTTTAGATGACACACAGTATCCAGATAGACTGCATCATGGATAATCGATTGAGTTCAAACTTAATCCCAAGAAAAATCTATTAATAAACAGTAACCCTCATCTTAAAACTGGTGTTCATTTTAGGAAGTAGTAGGAAAAACTTATTTTCTAAGCAAAGACAGGCTTTGCTTGGAAGATACACAATTCCTTTCTTCTTCATTTAAGATCCAGCTGTAAACATGTGGCTTTTTCTACAAGAAATTTTCTTTCCCAAGAATGGAGATGTAGGCGGCAGGGGGTGAGAGTATTTTCATCAAAGGCAGAATCTCACTCCTACTGTTCAGCTGGGCTCTAACATCCCAGTCTTGCAAATGGTTTCCAAACTAAGTAATTTAACAATGATGAAGAAAAAATGGCCCATTAATCTTAGGCTGCACATTATGATTTAACTCCAGCTTTCACATCACAAAATATTATTTGCATTGATTTGAAGTATGCTTTATGGCTGCATATATTACAGGCTCAAGACAGCTTTAAATTACTGTCTGGGTTGACATGATGAACTACTGGTACTATCAGAAGTCACCTCCATATCACCTGCTTCTCTTACCATATTGGTCTTGGATTAAATATGCACTTTGCTCAATGTGTGATCTAATTCCAAACACCAACACGCATCCATTTCCCTTTGGTGGTTCTAACCATGAAGCTCTCAGCTCAACATTATTACTTGGAAAACTCCGAGGCAAGGCAATTCTTCTCTTAGTGATCCTACCAGCATCATAGCATTTCCCTATTACATGAACCTTGTAGAATGCCCTGCTGAATCTGGGCTATTTGCTAATTCAGTGAAATGCTTTGAGGGGTATTTTCTGACACTTAAATTGGGGTATTTGGGATCCAACAAAATGGGTTCAGACTTCTCTCTTACTAACCAGGTGAATTCAACCAAGAGATTTAGCAACTCTGAGTCCTGTCATCTGAATTCATAAAATGAAATAATAATAGCATCCAAGCTGTAGGGTTAAATTTTAAAAAATAGATGTGGGAATCTATTATGACTTAACAGAAAAGAGAAGTTACCCTAGTGGCCACCTTGGTGAACATGGTTGCTAACAGAATTGAAAGCCCATTGCGTGTGCCCTGTGCAAGGAGATGAAATTTTAAGGCAGTTCCCTACCATATTCCTAATCTTACCTCTGAGGTCCAGCCACACACTAGTAAACACATGCTGGCGTTTTGGAGAAGGAGCCCAAAGACATGACTTGAAACAAGTCGCTACTGGTTCTTCTAAATATACATGCTATACAAGATTCACAGATATTTTTGGAGTTCTTCTTTGGGACTCTGTTTTTTGATAGAGACTTCACATCTCTTTCTGTAGGTACCAGTGGTCTGGATGGTCTCTTGGAACCTTCTAGAACCTTCTGGACAGAGGGTAGAAAGTCAGGATGAGAGGCTTTTCTCTTCTACTCCTATTGTTAAGAACCCTCTTGCATAAAGACAATCATAGACTACGAGAACATAAGTTGTAGGACTAAAACTGGGCACACGGAAGAGTCCACTGCCTCTATTTGTTACACTTCTATTTCACATGAGAGACCTTTCCACAGTGAAAGATGGAAGAGAAAGCAGAGATTTCATTCCTCTGTGAAATATGACAGTTTGGGCATCTCTACAATAGCATATTTAATGGTCCTCTTCATTCCAGAGAGAATATCGTCCCCTCAAGGCCACAGTGACTGAAGAAGTGAAATGTCTGATTTTGTCTCTTCTTGTTTAGGTACGAGTTGTCCCTCAAAAGCTCATGGTCAGACAATGCAACAATGTTCAGAAGTGAAGTGATCAGACCATGAGAGTTCTTTATTTAATCCATGCGTTAATGCATTGGTATGGATTAGCTGGTGGTGACTGCAGGCAGGTAGGCTGGGGCTGGAGGAGGTGGGTCACTGGGGTGCGCCTTTGGGTTTACATTTTATCCCTGTTGAGCAGAGCCCTGTCTCCCTGCTTCCTGGTTTTCATGTCCTAAGCTGCCCTCCTTCTCCACACCCTTCCACCATGATGTTCTGCCGTACCCAGAGCAATGGAGTCAGCCAGCTATGGCCTGAGATCTTTGAAACCATGAATCAAAACAGACTTTTCCTCCTCTATGTTGTTCCTGTCAGGTCTTTTGGTCACAGCAATGAAAAGCTGACTAAAATATTATCCTAAACTCAGAACCAAGCACATCTGTGGAAAGCCTTCCCAGCCTGCCATCCTCCCTACTCCGCAAAGCCGCTCCGCACTCAACTCACTTGTCTGCATACATGTGCATGTGTATGCAGGTGTGTGCATGCGTGCACACCCTATGAAGTGTGTTTTACAGACACATATGTATGTATGTGTGCTAATTTCTTTGGCACATTACTACATCACACTACGGCTTCATCTCGTTTCTTCCCCATTCCCTGTTAGTCACAGTGGTAATCCACATCATCACGTCTTGCAAAACGTCCAGAAAAATGTCAAATATTCAGTATGTAGCTACTTAAAAAAAATTCATTAATTGTTAAAGAATACTCTTCTCTCTCAAAGTGTGTCCTGTGGATCACGAATCCCAGGAGTCAGTCCATGAAGAACAGAATTCAGAGTCAAACAAATCTAGGGCCTGCTGCTTACCACAAGGCCTCCTTGGAGACCCACACTTCCCTAGATGATCCAAGAGGCTCTGTAGCAAGGAAGCAGTTGGGTATTGCTTCACCTAGTACATGAGACACACATGCACCCAACAAATCCACAAAGTACAAATATTTTCCATCTCTACTACAAACTCTCTACTCAGGCCTCACGCAGCACCCGACTCTCAGTAGACACCTAATGAATATTCCAATGAGCTCGAACATATAGCTCCCTTGCTAAGCCATAAAAGAAGACAGTCCAGGGGCTGGAGCAGTGGCTCGGTGGTTGCAATGCTTGCCCAGTGTGCACAGGTACACAGGTTCAAACCCCAGCACCCACATACACAACTAAGCGTCAGAGGAATGAAAGCCATGTGAAAAACTCAATAAAAATTGATTCTGTCTATGTCTCTCTCTCTGCCTCACACTGTCCTTGTTTCTTAAAAAAAAAAAAAGACAGTCCATATATATTTTTATGTATTTAAAGTACATAGTTTTCCTCTATCATGAAGACATGAATAAGTACATTAATACAAAATCTTATTGCTTTTTATGAGCGAGGGACAGTAAAAGAGAGAGAGAGAGAGGGAAAATCAATTTGATTTGGTTTCTCATGTGGCTTTTGTTGCTCCAACACTTCATCGTATACGTGGTGCTGGGGTTCAAACCTGCGTCCTCACGTACGCCAGGCAAGCACAGTAACAACTGAGCCACTGATCCAGACCCACAAAATCATTTCTTTTAAAAGAGAGGACAGTGAGAGAGAAAGAGAAAGAATCCATTATTATTGAGTTTTCACATGGTTTTTGTTGCTCTGACACTTAGTTGTGTACATGGGTGCTGGGATTTCAACCTGTGTCCTTGCACAAGCCAGGCAAGCGCTGTGACCTCCAAGCCACTGCTCCAGCCCACCACAAAATCATTTTTAATGTAACATGCATATATAATATTTTTAAAAGTCTACACAGTAGCATGTTTAGTGGTGATGGAAAATAAAACACATTTGGTTCAAAACACTCACTAAGAGGAAGGGCTATTAAAAACTGCAACTTCCATTCAAAACAACTGAAGCAATCCTTTTTATCCCTGCTCCCTTGTATTTTTAGGCTAGGAAACGCCAATGATCTAAATTTGCTTTCTGCCATAATATAACATCACCTCAGGAATTACATTTTATTAGCTAGAAATAAGATTTGCTTTCATTATTACAGTGCATTCAGTAAAATAAGAATATAGCAGGATTTTTTTCTTATGTGAGTTTCATTGCATCCAAAATTTACCTGCGAGATTCAGATCAAATTTCATGTCAATTTCCTAGACTGTTTAATATGTGATGCCACCACAGACTTGATAATCTTCATGTGGCAAGGATGGTGGGGAGGCAGAGAGATGAAATAAGTGTATTCACTGTCACTCTCTACTAATATTTCCCTCAAATGTAGGGAGGAAGTTAGATCTGAGTATCTGAATATAGAAAGATTCTCGCCATGCAATGGACAGTGGTTGGACATTACAAGAACATTTTTCATTGCCCTTCCCCGCCAAGATGGGGTTTGATTTACCATTATCTAAAATTTGTCTATCTCTTCTTCTCTAGGTTTGATTTCAAGATTAAGGGAAGTCATCCATATGCCCTGAGATTGCACAACTGCATAGGAAATGTTTAGCAAGACGTGCCAGAGAGCTCCTTAGCCCACCCACAGGAAGCTTACCTGCAGATTTCCCCTCTCCACCTCATTTCCTTCAATATTTTCATACTTTGTGTGTGGGTGGGGGGATTGAACCCAGAAGCACTCAACCATTGAGCCACATCCCCAGCCCTTTTTATGTTTTATTTTGAGACAGGGTCTCACTAAGTTGCTTAGGGCCTCACTAAGTTGCTGAGGCTGGCCTCGAATTTGTGATCCTCCTGCCTCAGCCTCCTAAACTTCTGGGATTATAGGCAGGTGCAACTGCACCTGGCTACTTTCAAATTTTTTTTTAATTTTTTATTTTGAGCAACCTTACAAGATTTTAACAAAATAATATAAAATGTGTATAAAATATGCATATATTCTGGATATTGCAATTATCCCCAGGAGTGCCCCCCCAATTACCCTCGCTTATCCCTCCCTTCCCCTTCCCATTATAA
>PVKS010013340.1:0-51050 GCA_004027875.1 Aplodontia rufa | reverse complement strand
TTGAGTTTGTCATTGAAGTATTTAATTTCCCCTTCATATTTGAAGCTGAGTTTTGCCGGATATATTATCTTTGGGTTGAAGTTGTTATTTTGTAACACTTGAAAGATATTGTTCCAAGCTCTTCTGGCCTTCATTGTTTGCTCTGAAAAATCCATAGTGATCCGAATTGGTTTGCCTCTGAATGTGATTTGGGGCTTTTTCTAGCAGCTTTAAGAATTCTCTCCTTGGTTTCTCTGTTATTCATTTTGTATATAATATGTCTTGGTGAGCTTCTTAATTGATTAGGTCTATTTGGAGTTCTGTAAGCATCTTGTATGTGATAATCCGGATCAATAGAAAAATGTGGGAAGTTCTCACTTATGATTTCACTTAAAAGGTGCTTTAAACCTCTTGTTTGCTGTTCAGAGTTTTCTTCCAGGCCAATGATTCTCAAATTATTATGCCTCATCTCATCAAATATTACTTGGAAGTTCTGGTTATGTATTATAAGCTGTTTATCCCTTTTATCATCTTTGATTTCTACGTTGTTTAGCCTATCTTCACTATCCGATACTCGTTCTTCAAGAGCTGATGTTCTGTTTTCAGTAGAGCAAGCTCTGGTGTTGGTCTTCCAGAGAGGATTTGATTTGATTAATCGTGTTTTTCAATCCTGATAGCTCTGCTACATCTCTTTTCAGAATTTCCATATCTTTGTATAGCTGGTCTCTCATTTGGTAGAACTGCACTCTTATTTCCCTGTAGAATTTGTCACTCATCTCTTGAAATTGTTGTCTAAACTCATTCCTTAATTCCTCTCTCAACTCTGATTGCATTACTAATCATAATGCTGACACAATGCCTTTGATTTTCATCCAGGGCTCTAGCCATGGGCTCCTTTTGTGGCGAGCTTTGGGGTTGAGGAAGTGAAATATTTCCCCTTTTCCTCATTTTCTGGGTTCAAGAGTGTGATTTGTACTTTGAGAAAATTGCTCTTGGTGGAGTAATTGGAGCTTCTTATGGCTTAGCTTCGTTGTAATGGGTTACTTCGAGAGAGAACTCTCAGCGAATTATGAGAGGCAGCCAATGCCCGTTTTGCTGTGTGTTTAATTTTCAGATATCTGTGTCTCTCTTGGAAAATTGCTGATGCAGTGGATTTTTCCCAGTCAGAGTCAGAGCCCCAGCGAATGCTGTCACGCTCAGGTCACCATCTTCCTCCTCGATATTTTACAGTTTCAAAAATATCTTTTTATTATGTTTATTACATTCAAGGAAAAACAAATTAATGTACACAAAAGCATGAAGAAGACAAGTAAAATAATCTGTCACTTCATTGTCAAATGAAACATTTTGGTGGGTTCCTTTTTCACGTATTTTTGTTTCATACAAACTCTTTCTTTTTTCAAAAGTAATGTCATATTATTTTTTATTCTGCTTTTTTCCTTTAAGATTCTAAATTTCAACTTAGCTAGAAATTGTGTGCAAGCATGATATTAAATACACGTGCCTGTAGTTTAATATATGCACAGTCTACTTCCTGGTAGCTTGGTGTCTTTCTGTTTTGCATTGTTGTACAGGATACCTGATTCTAGTACTTTAAGTAGTGATTAAGGTTATTTAGCTCAGCGTATGGCATCAGTGTCAGAGTTTCTGGTGACAGTCTCCTAGCTGTATCTCAGTCCTGCAGATGGCATCACATAATGGGAGCACTTGCATGAACAGTCAGGTGGCAAGAGAAGAAGCAAGAGAGTGGCATGAAGCCAGGCTTGCTTTTCTAAGACAAATCACTCTTGGGAGAACTGATCCAGTCCCATGAGACCTTTCCTACCTGCAGTCCAACATTAAACCCTTCCGGAGGGTGGTGCCCCAAGACCTAATTACCTTCTGCTAGGCTACCTCTTAAAGGTTCCACCATCTCTCAGTATCACCACACTGAGGACCAAGCTTTCAACATATTAACCTTTGAGCAGTAGGTTCTACTGGCATTGGACCACTGCTGCTCAGCTTCTTTAGTCTTTTGGGTTATATAAGAAGCCCCCACAGCAGTCCCACATAAGCTCATGGTAAGTCTCCTTTGGCCTTTATTTTCAGTACCCAGAGTCCCTTTAAATCTTCCTACCATTGCCCCAGGGCTCATAAACTGAGGGTAAACCTCCCTTCCCCTTCTGAGGACACTGTTTCTCAGCATGGGAATGGTAGGCGTGATCAGTATGCTCAGAAGCCCTGTGTCTTTGCACATTTACATGGACAAAAATGTATTTGTGGTTGTGGGTATACAAAGTAATAATGGACACTCTTACCACAAGTCAGTTCGCTCAGCTGCCGGCTTTTTCGATGTAACTACTGTCATTCAGACACATAATGATGCAGATTCTTACACATGTATTTGTTTCTAGTATTGTATAACCACATGAACACTTGTTTGCAAAGGAGGAAGCCTTTGACCAAAGATGATGATGCTTTTTGAGTTCTTGTGTTTTCCGTGGAGGGGCAGTGAATTCTCAGAATGGCAGCTGGATGGTAGGCAACATGTGTTTCCATTGAAGGAGAAAGTTAACCATTTGAACTTATGACCTGAGTTTCCAGGATTCTGTCTCAAGACAGAAGGAAAAGGAAGGAATTACAGAAGGAAGGAAGGGTGGGGGAGGAAATAAATAAAGGATGTTGGAAGAGAGGGAAGGGAACAATAAAAATCCCTCTGTTAGACTATATCCATGGTAAGTATTGAAAAAATTAATTAGGCCCATGTCCTGCAGATTGAAGGTCAGCAAAGGCATTATCTTTGCCCTTAAGAGCTATTTGGGAATGCTGTTATTATTGTCACTGTTACTGTCTACTCACTACTACTACTGTTACTACTATTACTCCCATCATTATTTGTGTTGCCATTCTAAATTCATGTTAAAATAATCAAGTAATCAAAAAACTTGCTTGAGTCATACATTGTGAAACATGCATTTGGAATGATTCCCTGAGAAAGCTGGATGCAGAATACAAATATTTTGAATGGACTTATCTTAGAGTTGGGCTGCTTTTTTTCCTTGTCATTTTAAAACTCTTAATACGAATAAACTGTTTGTATAGTGGAGCTTTTTTTAAATCCTTAGATAAGAAATACATGGTTTGAAAGCAGAGAATAAAAACATGAATGATAACGGACGCAATGCCCAGGAGACGGGCCTTGCTGCTGCTGCTGCTGGGCAGGCGTTATATTCGACTATTCCGTGTGTTTATTTCAGGCTGCAGATACTAGATAAAAGTGGCTGGTTGGTTGCCAGCATATGACTTAGTTGCCAAATGGATTGTTTAGTACTTGTTACATATGACTTATATCACAAGTTCTTCCCATTAACAGTCTGCTGGCGATAACCTACTTGGCTTTTCATGTGGTTACTTTGAAACAGCCACTTGACAGCTTTTGGCATATCACGAAGTTTAATACTGAATAAAGGAGTGAGTTAGTGACTACATGGACTCATTCAGATGCTGATACGGTGCTTGATGCAGAATGGCACCCAGTCACTGTCTGTTCAGTGAGTGAATTAATCCTGTGCAAACATTTTTCTGGTTTACCATACCAAAGTTAGGTCTATGGAGTTGAAACACAAATGTCTGGAAAAGGGATAGAAATAATTGTGCTTACATACATGTCCTAAAGACATTCTGCTCATCTGTATTGCCATTTAAACACAAAGCTGAATTAAATTGAAGAATGAAGTTCTCATCAAAATGTCCTTGAGTCTAAGTCAAGGTAAAACCTCATAATTCTGATAATGTCCATAATCTGAGATTTTTTTTTAAAAAAATTGATACACTTCAGGAATGTTGGCCCTGGATATGTAATAAAATGTTCATTAAACATGTTGGTCTTTATTTTTAGATTGAAAACTTGCAAGAACAACTTAGGGATAAAGACAAGCAGCTGACCAATCTGAAAGACAGAGTGAAGTCTTTACAGACGGATTCCAGCAACACAGATACTGCACTGGCGACGCTAGAGGAGGCTCTATCAGAGAAGGTGAGCTTGGACTCAATAATGGGGAATCAGGACTGAGACAGCAGAGTTGGGAGATGATCCAGGTATATTAAATTTGCCTGCTTTTCCCCATTTGCTAATAATATGGTCCCATCTGGGTCTCACAATGCCATAACAGCCCTCTTCTTTGGACATGGTGAACAAGACTCTCCAGCAGCCAGGGAAGTCTTTTTGAAATGCAAATCTGATCGCGTCTCCCTTGATCTTCCTGAAAATCCTTCACTAGTGTGTCATTGCTCTTAGGATGATAAAAACCAAACTCCTTAAGCTGGCACAGTGCGTCCTTGTATCTGAGCTGGCTCTTTATGATCAGTACCTTTCTATGGTTGCTCTGTTCCTTCCTTTCTCCCTCCCTCCCTTAATTTGCACCTTCACCCCCGATCTCCCTTCTCTGATTCTCTGTGCTCTAGCTCTGCTGGACTTCTAGATTTTGAAGTACACCACGGCCCCTTGTACTATAGGGTCTTAGGACTTGCTCTTACTAAAATGTGATTTACTGTCTGCAGATTTAATTCTTCTTTGGAGAGGCCACCTTCTTGAGAAGTTGTGTTATACAATAGTCAAGAATGTGGACTGTGGAATCAGACTGAGTTCAAACCCTAGGTCTGACTCTGCTTTGGAAAAGTTACTTAATCTCTCATTTCCTCTGTTTCTTCATTTTTGAAAGGGGAAATAATAATAATAATTATTATATTAATTCCTTAGAGATGCCTCCTGAGTACACACTTGATATTCTCCTGAACATCAGGCACTTTTCATAGTTCTGGTCATAATCTTAGTTGTCCATGACTCTGTTTTTATTTGATTAATCCATCTACTCTGCTGTGTTAGGCAATATACTGTGTTGATGTGTTGACTTGCCATCCCCAGGGCCTTGCATAGTAATTTATTGGGGCTGCTTTGTGGATATTGGATACTGGTTGAGTGGATATTGGGTCTTGACTCTTGTGGGCACAGGGATGCAACAGAGCAGAGAATAAGCAAAAATTTTGGCTCTTACAGACTTCAGATTCTAAGAAGGTTGAGGGGGAAACATGTCATGTAGGTTTTCAGAAGGTCATAATTTCTGTAAGCTAAAATGATGGAGGGTCTACTGAGGTGGAATGGCCAGGTGGGGGCCAGGAGAAAGGAAAGGCCTGAAGAAAGTGAGAGGTGAGTCATGAACCCTTCTGGAGGCAGGATGCACTACACAGAGGGAAACACAAGTGCAAAACATAGGGAGAAGTGGCTTAGCTCATCTCCCAGGGCCTCATGAGAAAAGGCCTTTGAAATTTGGCTTTTACTTTTATGGGGATTGGCAGCCATTCTGAGGCTTTCTTTCTGACTACATTTGGAAGGATTACTTTGAATGAGTAAAAATAAATTAAAGAACAAAAAGAATGATTTAATTAATGAAGAATGTAATAGACAATGAATTAATGAATCTCTTAAGTAAACAGGTCATTCTGATGTTTACAGACTTTTAAAAATAATTTCTAGTCCATTTTATTTTAACTGAAATTAGTTCATTCATTCTATGGGCACCTAATGTGGTTGAATTTCTGTTTTATATCCTCACCCAACACTACCTAAATGTCCAAGAGCCAGTGTCCAAGATTAGTGGAGGTAAAGTTCTCCAGGAATTCTGAGAGAGCTTGTTTTGGGAGGTCAGGCATGCAGTGTGTTGGTGAAGTTTTTTGGCCCCTGATTATTTACATTATTTTAAATTCAGTTTGAAACAAATGAAATCTTTTTTTTTTAAACAGAAAAATTTTAATAATATTTTGTAAAAAAATTTGCAGCACCACTACTCCTTCATGTGTGGATTTCATTAAGTAAAATAACTGTTACTTATCACAAGCATTGTGATGCCACAAGAATCAAAATGATACATAAAACAGTGACTAAGTGACTAAGAGGCAGTTGATGTATGTGGCCTCAATATGCTGGGCAAAGAGATATTCACATCCCAAGTCAGCCAGAGTGGGACTATGTGAGATTTTATCATGATTCTCAGAATAGAATGATATTCTAAATATGTGGATTTTTTTCCATGAAATTTTTTATTTAATTGTTTGAAACAAATGAAATCTTAACTGAACCCCTTTTTGTTCTTTATGTTTGGTGCTGTCCTCAGTTTTGATTCTTCAGTCCTTTGCAGTACTTGTCCACAGATAGAGGGTTTTTGTTTTGTTTTGTTTTGTTTTGTTTTTTGAACATCTTACTGCAGTGACAGCATTGTCTCCTATGTTCCCTGTTCTGATAGGTTCTAAACTCTGGGGTAATCAGGTCAAATAGCAGGAAACCTAGGGGCCAGTGTCATATCTACCACTCACTGACGAGGTGACTCTGGAAAATGATTGTATTCAGGGCTTCAAATTTTCTATTAGTTGAATGGGGGAATTGGATTAAATGGCCCACTGCTTCCTTAAGTTGGTAAATCTTTAAGACTTCTCTGCAGTTACTGCAGAATTACCAGAAAGTGGCTGTTGAAAACCAAAATTGTTAGGCCACATCAATATCTACCAAATCTGAACCTTGAATGGGGCCTGGAAATCTGCAAATTCTCCTGGTCTTTTGAGGTGTGCACACTAGTGTGAAAACTCTCTGTTAAGCTAAGAAAAGAAACAGTGCTCTATGGCTAAATAGTCTTCATATTCCTATTAAAAATTACAACTTTAGGATTAGAGTATAAGAATTATAAGATTTTATTAGAGGATGTATAAAAATATTTAATATGGTCCCTGTTTTAAAGAGAGAGGGACAGTGAGAGAGAGAGAAAGAATTAACGGTTTTATTTAGTTTTTCATGTGGCTTTCATTGCCCTGACACTTCATTTTGTACATGGTGGTGGGGTTTGAACCCGCATCCTCACGCATGCCAGGTAAGCGCCAGAACCACCGAGCCACCACTCAACCCCTAAAATGATCACTTTTCAGGGAACGATATTCTCCTTTCATTTTCAAAAATTTATTTCCAGAGATATTTATACTAATTTTGTTTGTAAAATTGGAATGCAGCAGGTGGAAGAGACATTGGTTCAAAAACAATGAAGATTATATGTGCATTTTTGGGTGATGTGATATTAGCTCATTTTTACCTCTTAATTTCATTCTTAAAATTCATGGAAGTAAACATATACCATATAACTTTCCATGTTGTGGATTCTTGGCAGGATTTTATCTTTTTTTCCCTCTACCCCCAGAACCTATTAAGGTTTGATTTATTCTAGTTTAAATCCTAAAGCAATTCCCAAATCTGAAACTGCTCTTTTTGTTTAAGTATTTCCTTTGAGGCTGAGGGGTGTTCTGGAAGGAAAGCTGAATGAGGTATGTGGGAGGCTGGCTGCAGGAGACTGTCCTCATTCCCTTCTGGCTGTTACCTAGGGTGCAAGTCTCTTCCCCCTGGGGCCTCTCAGGATTTCATCTTCAAACTGCACATTTGGATTACCTAAGTGTTATATTGTTCTGGAACTTTCTTGACAAAGAATTATACATCTTGCTGATCTGCAATCTCAGGCAGATGACTTTCAAATTGGACCCTGGATGAGGAATTGAGAATGTAGATGTCTAAAAAGATCAGGCAGAGAAGAAAAATGAGGGTTTTGTGGGATGCAGAAGGGACTGCTTGTGACTATGGCAAGCCAGGTATAGTCCCTGATTTGTTTTAAAGCATTTGAGTGTAGATTTTGAAAGCATTATGATGCTCCACTTAAACAAAACAGTTCTGTGGGACAACTTTGGTCTGTGAGTTGTTTGGTTCCATATGCTATTTTGCATCTGATTTTTATCTTTTCACAGCAATAAAGAATAATAGTGGATATAGAGCAATTAATTAGAGGGAATTTTCTAAAGATGCTGAAATAAGAATGCTAGTACGTTCAAAAAGCACAGATAAAACCATTGAATATGTACTGGCAAATTTCTATATGATAGGAAAAATAGAAAAAGATTTAAGTATTCAAATGATTACCAAACACTTCTGTGAATCCAAATAGTGTTATCACCTAAGTATCTTCTTTTTTTCTTTTTCTTTTCTTTCTTTCTTTTTTTAATTAGAAGTATATAGAGATACAATTGAGGGGGAAACATTATCTAACCAACAGTAATCCATGTGTATATACTTTGTTATCCAGGGATAATACCAAAACATGGATGACCACCTTGGGTTTCGCCTGTTGCAGTTTCCCCCAGAAGAACTCATGCGTTAAATCGGTATCTCATGGAGGAATGACATCGGCTTCTGGAATGTGGACCCCCTATTCCCACTCTCCAGTCTCCTATTAGTTCTTCATACACATTCCCCCCTCCCCATACCCCTCCCTACGCCTCCAAGTATCCTAGGGAGCCATCCACCTATTACTCTGAGAGTCATTCAATTTAAAGTATTATTAGGTTAACTGTCTACCCTACTGCTTCCTCATATATTCTAGCATCCACAGATGAGAGAAACCATTCGGCCCTTGAGTCTCTGGGACTGGGATACTTCACTAAGCATAATTCTTTCCATCTCCATCCGTTTGATATCAAAAGCCATAATAGCATCTTCTCTAATGGCCGAGTAGTATTCCATTGTATATATGTACCAAAGTTTTTGTATCCACTGGTCGAGTGAGGGACATCTAGGTTGGTTCCATAGTCTAGCTATAGTAAATTGAGCTGCTATAAACATTGATGAAGCCATATCACTATAATACGCTGATTCTAACTCTTTTGGGAAAATCCCCAGGAGTGGGATAGCTGGGTAATAAGGTGGTTCCATCCTTAATTTTTTGAGGATTCTCCACACTGCTTTCCATAGTGGCTGAACCAGTTTGCAGTCCCACCAGCAGTGTAACAGTGTTCCTCTTTCCCCACAGCCCCTCCAGCATCTGTCATTGTTTGTATTTTTCATTTTTGCCACTCTTAACAGGTGTGAGGTGGTATCTCATTGAAGTTTTGATTTGCATTTCCCTTATAGTTAATGATGTAGAGCATTTTCTCATATATTTATGGGCTTTCTGGACTTCCACTGGAGAGAAGTTTCTTTTGAGATCTTTAGGCCATTTATTGATTGGATTATTTGTAAGTTTGGACTTTAGTTTCTTTAGTTCCCTGTAAATTCTGAATATTAGCCCTCTGTCCGAGGTGTAGCAGGCAAAAGTTTTCTCCCATTCTGTAGGCTCTCTCTTGATGCCCTTGACTAGATCTTTAGCTGTGCAGAAACTTTTTAGTTTAATTGCATCCCATTCATTTATTCTTGATTTTACAGCATGAGCCATAGGAGTTTTGCTAAGGAAATAGCTGCCGACTCCTGTATGCTGTAGTGTTGACCCTACTTCTTTTTCTAGTAAGTTTAAAGTTGTTGGCTTAATATCCAGGTCTTTGATCCATTTTGATTTAATTTTTGTGCAGGGCAAAAGATAAGGTTCCAGCTTCAGATGTCTACATATGGCTGTCCAGTTTGTCGAACACCATTTGTTGAACAGGCTATCGTTCTTCCACACTATACTTTTGCCTCCTTTATCAAATATCAAATAGTTAAGGATGTGGGGGTTTGTCTCAGGAACTTCTATTCGGTTCCACTGGTCTTCGGTTCTGTTTTGATACCAATACCATGCTGTTTTTGCTTCTACAGCTCTGTAATATAATTACAGGTCAGGTATTGAGATTCCCCCTCTTTCTTCATTTCTATGGAGTAGTGTTTTGGCTAGTCTGGGTCTCCTGTTATTCCAAATGAACTGGCGAATTGTTTTTTCTATATCTGTGAAGAATGCCATAGGTATCTTGATGGGGATTGCATTGAATCTGTATAGGGCTTTGGGTAGAAAGGCCATCTTTATTATATTGATTCTGCCTAACCATGGGCATGAAATATTTTTCCATCTACTCAGGTCTTCTGTAATTTCTTTTTTTAGTGTTTGATACTTTTCTTTGAAGTGGTCCTTACCATCCTTTGTAAGGTTAATGCCCAAGTATTTAATTTCTTAGGAAGTAATGGTGAATGGGAGAGATTTTCTGATTTCTTCTGCGGATTTTTTGCTGGAGTAAAGAAATGCTAGTGATTTTCTGGGGTTGATCATATAGCCAGCTACTTTGCTAAAATCACCTATAAGCTCTAGGAGTTTTCTGGCCAATGTTAGGGGGTCTTCTAGGTATAAAATCATGTCGTCTGCAAATAGAGATAACTTGACTTCCTCTTTTCCTATACGAATACCTTTGATTTCCTTGTCTTGCCTGATAGCTCTGGCAAGGGTTTCAAGGACTATGTTGAACAAGAGTGGGGATAGTGGACAGCCTTGTCTTGTACCTGAATTTAGTGGAAATACTTCTAGTTTTTCTCCATTGCAGATAATGTTGGCTATGGGTCTGTCATAAATGGATCTGACATAGTTAAAGTATCTTCCCTTGATTCCTATCTTTTCCAAAGTTTTGAGCATAAAGTGGTGTTGAATTTTATCAAATGCCTTCTCTGCTTCAATAGAGATGATTATATGATTTTTGTTTTTACTTCTGTTTATCAATAGAGATGATTATATGATTTTTGTTTTTACTTCCGTTTTTACTTCTGTTTACCCCCTTGATCATAATGAATTATCTTTTAAATGTGCTTTTGTATCCGATTAGCTAAAATTTTATTAAGGATTTTTGCATCAATGTTCATCAGGGAAATTGGTCTGTAGTTTCTTTTCTTGATGTTCTTTGTTGGGCTTTGGCATCAGCGTAATGTTTGCTTCATAAAAAGTGGGAGTGTTCCCTCTCTATCAATTTCCTGGAAGAGCTTGAAGAGGATCGGTGTTAGTTCTTCTGTGAAGGCTTGGTAGAATTCTGCCGTATATCCATCCAGACCTGGGCTTTTCTTTTTTGGGAGAGCTTTGATTGCTGCTTCAATTTCGCTTTCTGTGATAGGTTGGTTGAGGTTTTCAATGTCCTCCTGTGTTAAAGAGGGGATGTCGTGTGTGTTCAAAAACCTGTCCATGTCCTGGAGGTTATAAAATTTAGCAGAATATAAGTTTTCAAAACATGTTCTGATAATCTTCTGTATCTTGGATGAGTCTGTGGTGATATCCCCATTTTCGTCTCTGATTTTGTTGATTTGCTTCATCTCGATCTTCCTTTTAGTGAGTTTGGCAAGGGGTCTGTCGATTTTGTTCACTCTTTCTAAGAACCAATTCTTAGATTTGTTAATAGATTGAATAGTTTTTTTGTTCTCAATGTCATTGATTTTAGCTCTGATTTTGGTGATTTCCTGTCTTCTGTTAGATTTAGGGTTGGATTGTTCCTCCTTTTGAAGGTGTTTGAGTTGAAGCATAAGGCTATTAATCTGCTCTCTTTCTAGATTTTTGATGTATGCACTCAGTGCTGTAAATTTACCTCTTAAGAAAGCCTTCATACTGTCCCAGAGGTTTCGGTATGTTGTTTCCTCGTTCTTGTTCAATTCCAAAAACTTCATAATCTCTGTTCTCATTTCCTCTTTTACCCATTCTTCGTTTAAGAGGTAATTATTCAATTTCCAAGTATTTGAATAGTTTCTGTTGTTTCTTTTGTTGTTGACTGCTAAGATCATAGCGTTATGATCTGACAGAATACATGGGATTATATCCACTTTTTTATATTTGCTAAGATTATCCCGGTAAAGTAGAATGTGGTCTATTTTAGAGAATAATCCATGGGCTGATGAGAACTAGGTAAATTCAGCTGTCTTAGGATGGAATATTCTGTAAATGTCTGTTAAGCCCGATTGATTGATAGAATAGTTCATATTGGAGACATCTTTATTTATTTTTTGTTTTGATGATCTGTCTAGAGTTGATAGCGGTGTGTTGAAGTCCCCCAGGATTATTGTATTGAGATCAATGAGGGGATTAATGTCCTTAAGTATATTTTCCATGTATTTTGGGGGGTTGTAATTGTGGGCATAAATGTTAATTATCATTATATCTTCTTGGTGAACTGTCCCTTTAGGTGAACTGTCCCTTTAAGTATGATAAAGTGTCCCTCTTTGTCCTTTCTGACTAGTTTTAGTTGGAAATTAGTTTTGTCAGAAATTAGAATTGCTACACCAGCTTGCTTTTTTGGGCCACAGGCCTGGTAGACGTTTTGCAATCCTTTCACTTTCAGCCTGTGTCTATTTTTGAGTGTCAAATGTGTCTCTTGCAGGCAACATATTGTTGGATTTTGTTTTTGATCCCGTGGGTCAGTTTTTGTCTTTTAATTGGGGCATTGAGACCATTCACATTCAAGGATAGAATAGATATGGGAGGCTTATTCACAGACTTTGTATCGGTTACAGAGTTTTGAGTCATCTTGAAAGTCAGTTTTTGTATAGTGTGATTATTGACTCGCCCTTGTTTAAGGTTTTATCATATCCATTCCGAATGGAGAATATCTTTGAGAATGCTCTGTAGAGCAGGATTAGTGTTCACGTATCTTGCAAGCATGAGTTTATTGTTAAAGTATTTAATTTCCCCTTCTCATTGAAGCTGAGTTTTGCCGGATATATTATCTTTGGTTGAAAGTTGTTATTTTTTAACACTTGAAAGATATTGTTCCAAGCTCTTCTAGCCTTCCTTGTTTGTTCTGAAAAAATCCATAGTGATCCGAATAGGTTTGCCTCTGAATGTGATTTGGGGCTTTCCTCTAGCAGTTTTAGAATACTCTCTTTAATTTCTCTGTTAGTCAATTTGTAAATGATATGTCTTGGTGTGTTTCTCCTCTTATTAGGTCTATTTGGTGTTCTATAAGCATCTTGGATGTGGTGGTATTCTGGATCAATAGCAAAATGAGGGAAGTTCTCACTTATGATTTCGCTTAGAAGGTTCCTGAATCCCCTTGTTTGCTGTTCAGAGTTTTCCTGCAAGCCAATGATTCTCAGATTATTACGCCTCATCTCATCAAATATTACTTGGAAGTTCTAATTATGTAAAATAATCTGTTTATCTTGTTTTTCTTCTTTAATTTCTACATTGTTTAGGCGATCCTCATTGTCGGATACTCGTATTTCAAGCGCTGAAGTTCTATTTTCAGTGGAGTTTACTCTGGTGTTTGTGTCTTCCAGTGAGGATTTGAATTGGTTAACCATGTTTTTCAATCCAGATAGCTCTGCTACATCTTTTTTCAGAATGTTGATATCCTTGTACAGCTGATCTTTCATCTCCTGGAATTGATCCTTAATTTCTCTGTACAATTTGTCTCTCATCTCTTGAAATTGCTCTTTGATCTCTTTCCTTATTTCCTCTCTCAACTCTTTGATTGCATTACTAATCATAATGCTGATATAATGTCTTTGGTTTTCATCTATGGCCCTGGCTATGGGATCCTTAAGTGGAGAGCTCTGGGTTTGAGGAGAATTATTTCCCCTTTTCCTCATTTTCTGAGTCAGAGAGCGTGTCTTTTATTTCAGCCTTGTTACTCTTGTTGGAGAAATTGGAGCTTCTTATGACTTTGCTTTGTTGTGAAGAGAAGCTATTTGGTCAATATAGACCTAAAGATGCCAGACGGTTCTGTGAGAATTTGAGAGGCTATAAGTGTAAATACTAGTCCACTTCAACTAAAACAGATGAGCTGATGATTAGCAGCAATAGTGGTAGCTTTCTTTGAGAGAACTCTCACTGTGTAGTATGATACCAAGCAAGTAGCCATTTTGAGGCGTGTCAGTATCTTCAGATATTAGGATCTCTCTGAAATTGGGGAGAAGGATTGACTAGGAAGTCAAGGAAGTGAATTGAGGAGTTATAAAATCACACCTGTTATAGAGTATAGGGGAACTAGGGATTAGCGGGGAGTAGATTATTCTCTTAGGATTAAGCAAAACGTAGGATTGGGGTGCGGGTAGGATAAAGACTTGGGGTGAGAATGAGAGAAAGATGCTTAAATTTAGGGATTACCAGAGTACAGAGGAGAAAGAAGTTAGCAGTAAGGTTCAATAAGACCTAAAGAAATAAGAGCCAGTCACCAATACATACACACAGATAAGTATTTACATCCACCGACACCAAAATTCAGTATTAATCATAAGGCAAGAAAGGAGGAGAGGAAAAAGAAGGAAAAGAAAAAAAAAACCTAAAACCCACAGTAATGTTAAAAATTTTAAAATATTTTTTTCCAGCTGGATTCCCGTTTTAAAAAAATTAAAATATTTTAAAAAATAATGAAAGAAAAAAAATGAAGAAATGAAAAAGAAAAACCACAAAACTAGTTGGTACAGTTCTGAGATTTTCTGACCCTTAGATCAGGAGGTATGTATCATGGGGTGGTGCGATCAAATCCGACATCAAGCTGGGGATTCTTCTGAGTTGAGCTTGTTTGGGGAGAAGCAGATTGGTTGAGTCCGGTGGCCTGGATTTTCTTAGAGGATCTCCTCAAAATTTTCTGCTGCAAAGGGGTATTTAGCTCTCCCTGGGCTGTAATCCTGAGATGGTTGCTTTCTGCCAATCCACACTCTAAATATTTCTTGGACCTGGGACTCAGAAGTTGTAGACAATCGAGTTGATCCTATTGTAGATGCGTGGGTCTCTGACTGATCCAAGGAGAGTGGCTATCCTGAGACTCGCTTCCTCAGAATCACTGGTGACCCACTCTCCTTGTCTTGTGATCTTCAGAAGTCCCAAGGGCTGTTCTGTGGGGTTGAGTCAAACCCTCAGAAAATGGACCAGAATGTGCCTGTGCTTGTGTGATTCTCCATTGCAAGCACTAGGAGGCGCCCTGCTAGAGAGGTCCAGGCCTAGGAAGCCTTGGCTATGCAAGGAGCTCAGATGCTAAGGTGAAGCCCGAGCTGCCCCAGATATTCAAAGCTTCGTGAGGCAGATTTCAAGGAGAGGCTAAAGCAGAGGATCCCCTATAGAGGGGTGCTCCCTGCTGTAGCAAGCTCCATTCACAGGCTCTTCCTATTTGGGTGGGAAGGGGGATGGACCAAAGGTCAGAAGGTTGCCAACTATGAGGTTTGGGAGCTGGAGAGGTGAATCGCAGATTGCTACAGCCCCCAAGGCAAATGGGCAGCTGTTGGTGGGGCGGTAACTTCTGTTTCTGGTGGTGGGCACTGAGGCCCCGTAATGCTGCTTTGCGACCCGCTCAGCCCTCAGGGACACTCCCTGCCCTCAGGGACACGTCACAATGGCAACAGGCAGCAGCATGAACAGCTAAGAGTTCGCTAATATGAGGAATTAATTCCCAGCACTTTATGCAAGATTAGGTAAATTACGAGCAGTCAGACCAGGGAGTTCACAGCCGGCCAGGTTAGGGGACGTGGTTAGGAAACTCGCTCCCTTGCTCCATTTTAGATTCTGGTTTTCTGACGGGGCCGCTGAGACCCCAAGAGAGTTTTTTGCTGAGCAGCAGGCCCCGCCCTCAGGGCAACGTCACAATCAGGCGCCGGCCGCTGCCGCTCGCAGGAACAGCTGTAAGTTCGCTAATGTGAGCAATTAATTCCCGAGCTTAATTCCAAGTTCATGGAAATGAAGAACAGTCAGATCAGGGAGTTTTAGGCCAGATTAGGGTATTTGAAACTTGCTCCGTTTCCTTCCCTTGGGGGAAGCTCCACTCCCCCTGGGTGTGTGGCCGGTCACACGGATGCCACAGACTTCCTCCTTTATTTTCATTAATGCTCCGCACTGTTCCTTTGGAGTTAAAAATTTAGCGGGGGGTAATGTTCGCCCACACTGGGAGCTTCGTCCTATCGTGGGAATCCGTGTACAGACCTGCAGCATGAGGCGACTCTCAGGAGAGTCTAGGAGTCACTGCTACTGGGGTGGCCACCATCTTCTATCTCTTCTTTCTTTCTTTTTTGAGAGAGAGAGAGAGGGACAGTGAGAGAAAAGAAAGAGAGAATCAATGTTATTTAGTTTTTCATGTGTTTTTTTTTTTGCTCTGACACTTTGTTGTTTATGTGGTGCTGGGGTTCAAACCTGCATCTTCATGCATGTCAGGAAAGCGCTGGAACTATTTAGCTACCATTCCAGCCCCCTAAGTAGCTTATTAATTGTAGTTCCCTGATTCCCATTTCCTAGAGATTTTTGATTCGGTTGTTCTGTCTTTGAGCCCAGGCACCTGAGAGTTTTAAGCAAGCCCACGAATTCTGATATAAGTGGTTAGAATTTCAGAACTTCTAGAAACACTAAATTCAGATTCTTCCATCTTAAAGATGGGAAATGGGCTCAACGAAGTGAAATAATTTGCCCAGCAAGAAATGTTCTAGACATGTGAGTATCTTTCATTTCCTTTTTCTGAGCCTTGGAAGGTCTCATTAATCAATTGTGACCCATGCTGATTTCTGAATGCAGTACTCCAGGAAGCCACTTCCACTCTAAGTTGGCCCTTAGCTGAGACTCTGTTGCCTCCCCTGGACCACCCACCCATTCAAGGCCACCTGGATCACAAGTGATGTGTGCTTATGACAGCATCACAATATACTTTTAAATGGTTTTCCCCTTATAAATTCTACTTTTATTCCCATTTAATTGAACAAATCGTCTGGAACAAGGAATGGGGTTAAAAAAGGTTAGTGAAATCTTGTGAATTCATAAGTACATTTAAGTAATTGCTGTCTTTTGGCTGGTGGATAGAACCGGTCAGATATTGTTCACCATTTCCCATGGATTATGGCATCCTGGGGTTTCCATTTCTCATTTTAGTTTCTAGGAACTTTTTCAGCAGTTGAGAGTATAACAGTGAGTTAAGACTGAGTGTAACTTGGATTGGGGACATAGCTCAGTGGCAGAGCTCTTAACTATCATGCATAGTCCTTCTTTAATCCCCAGCCCCACAAAAAAGAAGATTAAGGGTTACTTAATTCTGGGATTGACACACAGAAGCTCAGGAGACAAAACCCACTTATTTATAAGGCTGGTCTTGCCAAGCCTTTCTGTAACCACCTAGCAGATAAGCAGTCGAGAATGCCAGATAGTTGAGCTAGAGGCCCCTGCATTGCAGTTCCCTCTTGGTGATAAAGCACAAATAGATTAGACCTGTGCAGAGCCAGATGAGTGCTCAAGGAACACTTATCAGTGCAAATAAGGCTAAAACAAGAACATGTTAGGATTTCTGCAAGTTAGTTGTTAATCAACTAGATCATGGCATATTAGGACCTTTTAACACATATTTTTGACATGTGGCCCTATGTGGCTGACACTTAAATTAGTTTTGTGATTGACAGAGAAATATACTATTGAATCATCAATAATTTTTAGAAACAATATAGTGCTTGCTGACTTTTTTGTCTTAAAAGTTAGTGGTATCAGTGCTTAGAACAAATCAACCTACTTTCCAAATTACTTTGACACCTTCTGAGTGTTATCACTCTTATGTAATTTTATGAGTTTTTCTTTGAAGCCAAGATGATTGTAGTTTGAGTCTCTCCCTTCCATCTACCTCTTTAGTTTTTTTTTTTTTTTTTAATTACGCTAAGCATTTTTTTGGGCCCCGGGATTCAGAGAATCACAGATCACCGTCTGGGAGGCTAGGCCATAAGGATGGACATGCAGCAAAGCCACGTAAAGGGTTCCAAGCAGGAACCCTTTAGCCATGTCATCTGGCCAGAAGGATTCCTGGAAGATTTCCAAACAGTGAAATGACACAGTCAGTTTGGAGCTTTAGAAATGTTACTTGAGCAGCCATGTGGTGGAAGTGATGGAACAGGGCCGGGTGGCCAGGTAGTTGGTTATAGTATAAGCAAAAGGTAGAAAGGGCTCTGTTAAAAGTCCTTGAGAGATGTATTATGCATTGTGCTCATTTTCTTCTTCCATAGATCACATAATCATCCATTCTGCATTGTCACAGGCAAAGTAATATGAGACTGTAACTGGAATCATGAATTAAGAAATACAGGCAATTCATAGTCTCATTTTTTCTATTTCCACCCTCATGGTTATAATAATATACTTCAGTTACAGTGTTTTAAATAATTGCAAAGCAGTAATGGTACTTTTTTATCCCTTCAAAAGCATTAAATATATAAATTATTGTCATTGGGATAGTATAGTTGCTTCCTTGGGGTATTGTAAATCACAGTCTGTGTTCAAACTAACTTCCCTTTGCATTAAACACTGTCTTACAGTCATTTTATGTATCTGGCATCACCTTGTACCATATACTTATAAGAATATAAAACATAACATAAGGATCCTTAGTGTGGTTGTTGCACCAATATTTTTTTTAATGTGGCCATACAAAATGAACTTCAGAAAAGTTTTAAATATTTTGAAACTTATTTCAGAAATTTAATTCAAGCTTTTTCCAGATGAAACTTTTCTTAATTTTTTTCCCCTAAAGGGTCTCACTTTGATATCACTCAGGTTCCACATTTTTGGGAAACATCTACCAGAGTTGTATTTTCATTTCAGTATGAAATGCAAGTTCAGACAGACCTTCATGCTCCTGGAATGTCTCCAGGCATATGTTTGTTGTGATGTGGTCTCATGAGCCTGGCTACTTGTTGGAGACCCCCAGATGTCAGGTTGGGTCTTCTTTTTATGAGCTAAGTCACCTGGGATGACTCTGGTCCCTTTGGACTCTGGGTTTCTTTATCTCCATATAGTCCCTAGTAGTACTGCCTTCAAAGTTGTGATAAAGACTGATGAGAGAAGCACATCACAGCATGTAGTAAGCCCTGTGTCAAGGAATAGTCTGAATTGTGCTCAAACTAAAGCAGTGTTTTGGAATCTCTACTGTTTGTCAAGGAGTTATTGAAAGATGACAAAACCACACATTTCTAGGCACATTACATACACAGTGGCCTTATTCTTTATCTTGGAAGTTCCCATTTTGGTCTCCTGTCCAGCCAGAGAAGAGAAGAGTCTTTAGAAACCAGAGAAGTTTATTTTTTATTTATTTATTTTTTTTAGAGAGAGAAAGATCGAGAGAGGGGAAGAGAGAATCAATTTTATTTAGTGTTTAATATGGCTTTTATTGCTCCAACATTTTGTTGTATATGTGGTGCTGGGGTATGAACCTATGTCCTCACACATGCCAGGCAAGTGCCGTAACCGCTTTGCCACCACTCCAACCCTTAGAGATGGCTCTTTGATGCCAAGCAAGGAGGCCCAAGCCATCAGGTTGATTCTCCTTCTTCCTTTTGCCTGAGAAAGATTTCAGGAAGTCTCCATTCCTTGTGCTTGAATTTTTCCCTTCTACAACTCCTTTAGGCTTAATCCAGATACCATCATGAACCAAGTACAGCCTCAGAACGTGAACATTGAGATCCCACATAATCCTGTGATAATAAGTTGTAGTGACAAAGTCAAAAGCTATATTGTCTTTTGAATATGCCAGTGTGCACAGCCTTTTCCCACAAACCCAAGTTTGTGTTTCTTTTATGTGTCAATTCCTGAATTTTTTTAGATTGTGTCCTTTATTTTCCTTTGTAATTTGCTTTGGAATGGACTACATTATGCTCACCACTTCTTTTTTCATGATTGTCTCACAGGAAAGAATAATTGAGCGCTTGAAAGAGCAACGGGAGAGAGATGATCGGGAAAGACTAGAAGAGATAGAATCCTTCCGCAAAGAGAACAAGGACCTAAAAGAAAAGGTCAATGTTTTACAAGCTGAACTCACAGAGAAAGAGGTGAGCCTGGAGGAAAAACATGAACCATATTGTAATGCTCATAAATCCATGTTAATTGAAGCTGCAGGAGACTTAGTTGAAGGGATTGTAGGAAGGCTTAGGGAACATGGTAAGCTTTCTCTTATAAAGCTGTAATTTCTAAGGAAATTATTTCCTTTAACTTCCTTCCTTTGTGATGCCCTATAGATATCCATTCTGTTCTGCTAACTCAATACAGGATGCTCCTTGAAACTTTTCTTTGTGTCTTACACCTGTGTGTGCTTTAGAGGATTCCATAATTTTTTTCAAAGTTCCTTGAGACTTGATTGAGCATTGATAAGGTAGATGATGATATTAATAATTTCACTTTATTGAGGGTCTGTTATGTGCTAATGTTTATATTGGATGCTTTACATTCATCTGTGCTTCTCAAATGGACAACCCAACATCCTAGTTTAGGCAATATAGTACCATGGTAGACACAAAGATGTAGGCAAAATGTGGTGCTCTTCTGGAATATTATTTTTATGTTACAGTAAATAGATTTTTTTCAGTAAATAGTTTTACACAGCGTTTTCATGCTATAGGAAACATGAATATAGAGGAGACAAGCCACCTGTGTTTTTAAAGTAGGGATGTTTCTGGCTTGGGGATTCTGAATAGGATGCTTTGGGTTCTTCCCTTACACTCCAGCAGATAATCCTTTCCATTTTCTTGAGGATACTGTAATGGAGATGAATGAGAAGTAGTCATGCATATTATTTTGTCCAATCTTCACAACCGTAAAGATATCTGTCATTGTATATAACTGATCCCTTCACACCTACTTTTGTCTGTAAGAAGTGTCTATCTCCTTTACAACTATTCAAACCCTTTGACTCTGCTAGATTGTCCTACTGCACAGTTTTCTGTTTCTCATCTTCACAGGATTATCTCACCCCTGGGCATTGATAATGTTATAAAAATTAAAGTCCTGTATAAATTGGCAAAGCAGATAGGAAATCCAGAAGCAAAATCCTCAAAATTTTTGCCCACAGTGTTTTGGAGAAGAGATTATTTCTTTAACATTAAAGTTAAGAATTTAAGTTTTTTCCCTACTATTTTACTGCTAATCCATCTTGGGGGACCCTTAGTTCCTGTGGTTTGTATGTGGCAGATGGAAGGCACAGAAGCTTTATCCTCATGCATCACATTCCTCACTGATTAGAAGAGTTATTTTTTTATGTCTACAACATACCCTCACAACAACACCTAGATTAATAACTTGGGAGTACAGCCTAGCCAAGTTGACTAAAATGGTCATCAAAACTGGCGTTTTAAAACTTTTAAAGAAGAAGAACAGATTTGCAGTTAGCAAGGAACTTAAAATTTAGATAGGGTGATAGTATGTCTTCCCTATGACAAAATGACTGGATTATAAGTTCCTTTGTTATTTCAGTGGAAACGATATGATAGCAGAATTGCAGACCTGGGTTGAGACTTGTTTCTTTCTTTAATAGCTGGGTGACCTTCGACAAGACATTTGGCTAATATGAGCCTCAGTTTCCAGACTTGAAACTTGAGGAATGGCTAAGTTAGCCCTTGCAGAATAGCTAGAAGTATCTTGCTGGGTGACGATGCCCTTCATCCTCAAGGTCATTCTCACACCAACGAAGCAGTCTAGCATGAAATATTGTTTTCAGAAAGATCTCCGTGTTATTGGTAACTTCCAAGATGCTGCAGAAGGATAAGAAAGAAATGCACATTGCTTGATTTTGGATAAATCCTGGACATTTTAGTCTCCTAGTTAAATGTTGTGAACCATTTCATATTTGATAATGAAGATTGCCTCATAAGTAGCAATGCTATGTTCAGATATACATTCAAATATTTATTTGTTTAGTTTCTGAAGTTCAGACTGTATAGGGAAGCTCTTGGCTTCTATATAACTAACCTGATGTCTGAGTTGGAAAGATTCATTCTATCTGCTCAGTGTGAATTACAAAGGACTGGAACGTAAAGTCTACTTTACTCTAAAATGTAAAATATTTTTTCTTTGAGTTTCCAGAAGATGTTTGAAAATAGAGTGGTCATTTTTCTGTTAAATAAATGGAATTTGATTAAAATTTAATAGGGCTGGCTCTGATGGTGCACCCAGTGATTTGGGAAGCTGAGGCAGGAGGATCACAAGTTCGAGGGCAGTCTCGGCAACTTAGTGGGGCTCTGAGCCACTTAGCAAGACCATGTCTCAAAATACAAAATAAAAAGGGCTGGAGCTGGGGCTCAGTGGTTAAATACCCCTGAGTTCAATGCCCGGTAACCCAAAAAATTTTTAATAGGATTTAAAAAAAATATTTGATTTTCCCTTCAGAGGGAGTATTAAAGTAAGCATGTTCTTTCATGTTTGTCTCAGAGTCTGCGCAGTCTGACAGCAATAAATGTAAACAGAAGGTTTGGGGTGTGTGTTTTGCCATGACACATAAAGACCTCCTTCGGACTTCTATCATTAGCATGACTTTGAGACATGAAAAGTGCATTCGCTGACCAAAACATTTGGTCACATTTGATTCTGTTGCAATAAGATCCTGCTTGGTTCTGTAAGTTGGCCAACTTTAATTTCCTGGCCAGAGCTGACTATTGTTACCTTAGTAAGACTATATTTACCCTTTCCGTCTAGTGCACACTTTATTGCTAAGTCTAGAATCAGTGTATTTGAATTGAAAACATTGTTAGAAGAAATTTTGGTGATTTACTTACCAGCATTCTTTTTCTTTCAGTCTAGTTTAATTGACCTCAAAGAACATGCATCTTCATTAGCTTCTGCAGGACTGAAAAGGGACTCCAAATTAAAATCTCTGGAAATAGCCATTGAACAAAAGAAAGAAGAATGTAGCAAATTGGAAGCACAGTTAAAAAAGGTAAATGAAGTCTAAGAAAAAATATGCTCATTTTAAAAAGAATTTATCAAATGGGAAAGACATTTTTCAAAAGAAATAAACTCCTTATCTTTTGCTGTCTACTGATAAAAGAATTACTGTTTGTTCCCAAGTCTACATCAAATCTGTCTGTGCACCTGAAAAATTATCTTTAGTTTCCTGTCTAAAGAAAACTTAAAATATAGATGAAAATAGTAGCAGAAATGAAAAATGTAAAAACCAGTCATTATTCTCTGTGCAAATCTCAACTATCAAAAAAACAAAAAGGAAATGTTTGCAATAAACCAAAGAATCCAGGGACCCCATTATACTTTGTTGAACCATTACAACTTTTTGAAGTAGGTCAATTTTAGTGTTAGAACTTTGTTAAAGTTTTCTTGACAACATTAAATTTCTAGAAATTCACTAAAATAGTCAAGAATAGTCAAGTACCAGCATATCTGTAGAGTGACTATTCATCTTTGACAAAAATGGCCTTAGTGTCTAAGAAAGCTTGCTATGTATAGAAGGCTTTGGAAAGGAAAGCAGGATCTTTACATCGTGGCATTCACATGCTTTCTTTGACCTGGACGTTCTTGTGGAGTGCATTTACAGTCATGCATTGTTCCTTCAATTTCCTCCCTGTGTTGTTTGGTACGTCTGCACTCATCATTCACATAAAACTCATAACATTATGAGTTTAAACATTTTGTTTCCCTCTGACAACTTATAAACTTATTCAAAAGAGATAAGGATATAAATGTTAAAATAAAGCATATAATAAAATTTGACTATAATTCATAGCATGCTGAAATGGGGATTTATTAGCTACAGGTAAAAGAAAAATGATATGGATGGTCAGGGATGTGACGGAGTCACACACTGGTAGAGGGATTGCTCTAGATATTTTAAAATTTAATATATTATTTTGTATAGTACAATATATAACTGAAATGTGACTAGTTGTGCTCACTTTACAGGAAATTTTAGAAAATTGTCACTAGAAATTCACACTAAGAAAGTCTCCTTACTAATACAGAAAAGAGATAAATATACAAATTGAATCTCTTTAGAACAAAATTCAAAAAAATCTCTGTTTCAAAATCTGTTTTATAGTCCACTTATCATATCCCTTATTTCAAGTAATATTTAGTTAAGCAGGTATCCTGACCAGTAAATAAAAGAGTTGTAATTACCCATTCAAGGATATTTGAATGGAGATTGACTTGACTGTTTATACATGGGGTATGTTGTTGACATTCTTGACACAACATAAAAGTGTCCTTCAGTATGGTACACATGCATATGCATATCAGGAAACCGACCTACGAAGAATACTTCTTACTTAATAAAACAGTTTTGTGATTATAAGACATTCAAAGATAACTTTATGAGAGAGAAATTCACTGGTTTCCTGTTGTGGTCCTCTTCATGATCTTACCTCACTTTGTAGTGTGTCAAGTGTAGAAGAAAGAGGACCTCAAATAGACCTGGGTCTGAAAGATACCCTCCATCAACTCTTATGAGCTGTCGTGGAGATCAGGCCACCCCATTTATGATTTTTGCAGATCTATGCACTTTATCCTCCTTTTTACTATAAGTCATCTCTGAAATTTGAAATTCCCTAGTCATTAAAAGGAAGGTTCACATACTGATGCTTATACTTGCCATGTGCATGACTTAGTTTAATAAATCTACATCACTTCAATTCAATACAGTTTCTTTAGCATAGCTGTAGTTTGCCTGAGAGATCACTTGTGTGATTTCCTTAGACTCTTAGGAAGACACATTTATTGGAATTCACAGACTAAATCCTATAAACATTTTAGCATTATTCCTGATGACATTTTAACATTCTACAACATCACCACAAGTAAAATGACAAATATGGTTGTTTTACTGTAAAGAAACTATTTAGTTTATGAAAGAATAATTTATTTCTAAGTATTTACATAATCTTTGCTTATCCTGTTTCCTAAGTACGTAGTACAGTGAGTTTAAATAAGGTAATGGTAATTTAAATATTTTTATTCCTAACCTATAGATGCTGTTGTGTTGTTTTTGGCTCTCTAGCATTAAACGACATTCAAAAGTTTAAAATATTTTTTCAGTAGTCTTTAATTCTGCTAATAAATAGTTCCATAAAAACCTCAAGTACCCATCACCTTAAAAAGAATTGAGATCTACATGAAATATTTGAAAATATAAGCCAATAGTATGTGAACATGCATATAAACACATCATTTACTCATGGAAAAATATGCAGCTATAAAAGCTTAAGGAGTGTCTGGGCCTCCTTTTAAGTAAAAGGGTGTGTGAGTTGTGAATGAAATATAAAGGTTGACTAAATGAAAGCTAAAAACATAATAGTTTTACTATGTCATAAATACACCATGAATTTCCAGTGGAATTTTGCTCAGTATTTGTGAGCATCCAGGTATTTTTTTTTCCGCCTTAAAATCCACACATTATAGATGTGTTTACATGAACAGAAACTGTCTGTCAATGACAATGGAATCTAAAAAGTGATTTTAATTGATTTTAATCTTATAAATAATGTTTAACATTGGTAAGCTGAGTTTTTACATAAAAGTTTTGCAGAACATTCACATATATAGTTACTTTTAACCCTTTATTATGTTGTATAAATTTAAGACATCTTCAAATACCTTGTGATGAAAAATGCTTATAATCAGAAAAGGAATTTACCCATTAGCATTCCATCTCACCTTTTCAAAATGGCAGAGTAAGATGTTCATGTATGAGGAAATCCTTACTGATATTAGAGAGGCTGATGAAACATTGCTAGTCAAACAACACATATCTATGAGTTATGAGTTTATTTTGTAATTCAGAGCATTGATCCATCGTAGATACCTACAGATTGAGAAGAACCTGATTGTTGATGTGTGGACCATATTGTTTTTTAAAAGAGTATTTGAGGTTCAAGATGTAAAGTCAGTTGACTTATATCACTAAACAACTGCTCAGAAGCAACAGTAATTAAATAAATTATGATTTTTGCTCTTGAGTAATTTTCTAATTAATGTCATGTGTGAGGAGAGGGCATTTTAAACCATGATAAAATCATCATATACTTTATTCAAATTAAGGAACAGGAATCTGGCTCTTAAAAGGCATGTCTCAGCTTAAAGCAAAGTAACAGTTTCCATAATGTTTCACCTTTTATACCTTGATGTCAAGCCCCAAAGTATTTGATGCAAGTATTTTAGAAATATAACTTGAGTGTGCTATTTACAATAATATGCAGTACATTTAAATCTACAAACATTTAAATCACTCCACAAAATTGACAGATCATCATTAAGGTTCTAATGTACTTGGAACACAATAGGATATCTTTGAAAATTATGTATTTCTTTAATTCTAAACTAGTAGCAGAAACTAGTAATGGGCAATGGATAATACCAAATTCTCATTCTCTTTAGTCTTCTTACTGACTTAAAATTTTTCTTTTTCCATTTAAGTTAATCTGAAAATGTTTTGCTTACTGATATTTTGCTATTGCTAACCTGCCATTTGCTAATCTGTATTTTTCTGGAGTTAGACTGAATAGAAAAATGCAAGCTTGTGTTAGTATAAAAAAAAGAGCTATAAATTCAATGATAAGATTTAATTAATCTTTTATTATTACTGTCTTTGAAGTTCAGGTAATAAATTGTGGGCTTGGCCAAAAGTACTTCTTCTGATTCATTGCTGGAGGCCAGCACTTCATGTATCATCAAAAGTGGACAGCTTTCTTTATTTCATGGGTTATTTAACTTGAGAAAGAGAAAGTAATACAAACCTTAAATTTCTTATTCCAGCTATTCTTTTATAGGAGCCAAAGTCAACATTTGTATTTCCTTAGAGCCTCTCACGTTCACTGTGGAATGTTTAGAAACTGAAATTTCTTCTTGTTTAAGGACCAGTTCGTCTGTGTGGATGCACTGGATTTGTTGAGCTAATGCTGTTTTTCTGGATCTTTCCTTCTTTCCCTGTCTATGCTTCAATGCCTCCCCAACTTTGCAATGTAGCAAGCTGAGCAGTTGTTCAATCAGATGTACAATCCAGTAAGTCATTCCTGAAAGTTCCCGCTGTAACATATCAAAGCATGAGGATCCATTGATCACATGTCACAAAGTGCCATACTGTGGAGGCTTCAAAAATACTTATTAGTCTCTTCCCATTTCTGTTCTGTCAAAAGAAATGACCTGCACAGAGGCAAATGTCATATTTCTTTTGAAATAAAAAATTAAGAACTCAAGGAAATATTCCTAGCTCTGATACTACCTTCAGCTTAACTTTAAGTCTAGAACTAGAGGAAAAAAAGAAGTCAGCTGAAGATTTACACTCATGGAATTCATCCTCAGATCCTTTGGACATGGGCTAATCTAGGCCAAAAGAGAGTGTTTATTAAATAGCAAATAATTCTATGTATGTTGTATTTTGAGATAGATACTAAACCAAGTTTAGATTTAATAATAAAAATCTCTTAGAGATTGGCAAATGTTTAACATTATTGTGGGGTTATAAGACATATTTTTAAAATATGTCTTTTGTCTGAGGACAAACCATAATATAGTCTCCTTTTGACAGATATAGCAATTCTCATTATAGCTTATTGGAGTACCAAAAACAGGTAACTAGCAAAAAATATTTGTAAAATGGTGTAGAAGCCACCATTGTTTCTTTTATCCTAATGACATGTGTATTTATGTCAAGCGTTTGTTTAATTTATTTTTTAAAAAGAAGGGATTTTTTTTTGTCTTAAGTTGGGTTACTAGAATTTGTTTATCATTTTGCATATATGATCTGAAATATCATGCATTCTAATTATCTCCTATTTATAAATTTCCAACATGGGCAAAATGAATATCATGGATAAAGGAAACAAGTTAGCCAACAACTTTTTGTTAAGGTACTGCTCCAGGGTACATTCAGCTTTATGTACAAGATGCTCCACTTATTTAATTAGATTCATTCTCCACCCTTAATTCTTTATAACCAATTTTGTTTTTGCAAACAGAATTCCTCAGGCCCTGTTGGAGCATCTTTATTAACTATTTCCCCAAGTATGGATTTTAGCAGAGCAAGCAAGAACAATCAAGCCAAGTTTCCTTTCCCTTAACACTTGAATGGAAGTGTTAATAAGCAGGCTGAAGACAGTGAAGAGGTGAAGAAAGACAAATAAGATTGGAGTATCTTCAAGCTTCAAAACACACCCTGGGAAAAATACATGTTTTCTTTAGATTGTTTTAAAAGGGTATGAAGTAATCCTGCTGAAATAGTTCCATACCTACTAGTTAGGGACAGGAAGAAAACCTACGTATCTCATATTTTGGGAGGTATGAAGGACAGATGGAGATTGCTTTGTTCCTGCAGCAGTGGAAATTTACCACAACCATAGCAGGAGTTCATATCCCTGTCAGGCTAGGTAGGATCAAAGAAATATCTCACTTAACTTTAGTACATTTTTAGAAATATTGATCACATGACATCATCAACTTCTTCCCTTCAGCCCAGGGATCTTCTCCAGTATGCAAAAGCAAACTTTTTACTCCTTTCAGTGACTAATTCAAAATCATTGACTGACTTTCCTTCCCCAGTTAATTAAGCTAACCCGTTGGTTTGGCATCCTGGGAATATAGCCAACTCTCATTATTTTAACTCCCCTTGTCTACAGATATTCTCAGGATCCAATTCTTTTTTGGACTGATAGGGATGCAGCATGATGGATTTCCTCTCCTTAATCGTCTTTTAAAAAACGACTATGTTTTCCCTAGTTATAAAAATAATATATAGCCATGGTAGAGAATTTGCAAAAGTATAGAAGATATAGGAGAAAATAAAAAATAACAGATGTCTTACTGCACAGAGATAATCACTAGGAACATTTGGGTTGCTCCCTAATCCGGCATCTTTTTGTTGTTGCTGCTCTCCTCCTTTATCCTTCTCTTCTCATTTTTTCTTTCTTCTCGCTTCCTTCTTTTCACTTCTTTCTTTCTTTTTTCCTTTGTTTCTTTTTCTTATCTAATATTCTATTTCTTTTCATGGAATTGGGTTAAAGTGTGCATTCCATTTTGCATCCTATTTTTAAAAACTTCATATTATTAAAATTTCTCATATAATTAACTATTGTTCCAAAATGTCCCTTTAGTTAGTGGTTACATACTGTTCCACTCTACTAATCTACTGATGTTGGTCATTTCTTTCCTGGTTTTTTTTTTTTGCTAGTAGTGTAAATAATGCTCTGAAGAAAATCTATCTTTATTTATTTCTCCATACTTTTTATTCTCATAGAATAAATTTCAGGGACAATGTTTTAAAAAAATTCCCATTATTTTCTCCTGTATTGCATTTCAGAGAAATTCTGCCAAAGCACACTTCTTCTAACACAGGTTAAGTGTGATGTGATCCTGGCCAATATTGAGAATTGTCTTTTTTATATAACTTTGACAAATGCTCAGGTAGAACTCTTTTTTTCTGTTTTGGCTTAACTTTTTTAAATTACTAATGAGGGTTAGGATTTTAAATATATTTACTAACTCTTGCTATGTTCCTTCCTGTGAATTCTTTAAGTCATTTAAGCCCCTGCCTTTAAGTTTACCACTTTATTTCTTGGTTTATATAAATTATCTCAGGCTTTATGTAGACATTTTTTTGGTCAGATTTGTGGCATTTTTATTTAAATATTTTTTAAATATGGAGAGAACTATTTTTAGGTTCTTGACCTGTTTCTCTTTAGGATTTTCTCATTGTCTTTGTTCTTTGAAGTTATTTTCTAATTTTGCTCACATATATTTAATTTTTTAAATTGTTATGTTTACATAAATTTAACCCCTTTATCCTTTATTTTAATTTATTTCAATTCATTTTAGAGGTAATTCTAAATTACTAATATCTAGCACCACTTATCAAATACCTCACTTTTTATCCACTGATCTTGATACTACCTTATTGTATTCTGAGCTTTCATATGGATAAATGGCTTAGTTTCTGAGCTGTTCTTCAAAAGTTTAATTATTATGGCTCTATAATATTTTCAAACATCTAGTGAAACAAATTCCACCTTAATTCTCTCTGCTTTTCATTTTGTCTTTTTTTAAAGCTTCATATGTTTGTTTTGTTTCAAGTTCTTAGCTTATAATTTTCTATCATTATAGATGAATTTCAGGAACACTTTTTAAATTAAAAAGTACAACCATTGGTGACTTTAATCTGAATTACATTCATCCTACATAGTGATTTTAGAATAATCAATATATTTCCAACATATACCATTCATAAACTTAATACATTTTTTATGTATTTCACTGGTTTTACACAGTAAAGTTTTGACATATTCCTATTATAGGCCTGTGGTTTTTAAAGATAGTCTGAAGCATTTCTCCATTTATCATGTTTAAGTTTCTGTGTGAATAGTATCTTTATTTTGTTTTTTTACAGTCAGTTCTGTCAGTCTACACTCAGAATAAACAAGGGTTAAGCTTTGAAGTCCTCCTGTAAATACTTTCTCCCATAGAATAGAAATAAACCATTTCCTTTTTTTTCTCCTTTTCCTCTATTCTGTCCATTGTACTAAGAGATGCTCTGATGCCATTTCTTAGGAACCTAAAATTTTGCCTTTGTGTCCTGATATTACCTGTTATTCCCTGGTTATTTCTTACAGTAATAGGCTTTCTGCAGTGTAACAACTAGTCTGTTCCTGGAGGAGTTCCGTCTTGTCTCTGTAAACACTGTGCGGGTTATCTTCACTGAAGTTCTTTTTCTTACCTTAATTCTTAATTCTAGGCAGATAATATGGTTTTTTCATCAGGCTCAAATACTTTCTTTTGCTGTAACCCTGGTAGTAGTGTGCTTAGAGATGGTATCCAGAAGTCTTCCCAGAATTTTATATAAATGTTTATCCCTCAAGTCCCCTCAACTTAGAGCTTTGTATAATATCCTCATTGCTATGAGGCAATGGGGGCAGCCTTGCTACTGGCCAGGGTACACTTGGGACCCAACACAGGAGTCCCCCCTCCTACCTAGTTACGAGCATTTGAAATCTCATCTATTTTGAACATACCTTTTGCAGGGCTCACATTTTATATATGGATTTACAAGAAAAAGTCAAGCATTTTTCCATTCTAGTGAGAGAGAAAATCTTGTTAATGTCTAGTGAGGTCTTCCTGAATTGTATGTCATCAAAGCACTATGTGTTCCCAGGAGCATAGTGGGCTGATTATAAATGCTTTCGCAGTCGTTGTTTAGACTTAGCACTTTCTTTATATGATATTTTTAGCTTATTTCTGAAAACTGTTTTATTTACTCTTAGACCAGTATCTACTGACATTTTGGAAAATTATAGCTATTTAAGAGATAACTCAGGGTATATATATATATATATATATATATATATATATATATATATCTCACATGTGAACAAATGCACACATGTAAACACACACCCCACAATTGATCCAGGCCAGGCTTTCAATGTCTAAAGAACTCAGGAATATTTAAAATAATACTAAAGATTTAAAGTTGTGTGTTTTGCTTCGGAACATTCAGATAATTACCTCAGTTCTTTACATTACTAATTTTAGCAAATTCCGTTGTTAAAAGGAATTATGTTAGTAATTATTTTTTTGTTTCAGGAGTATTATTGTGTACTAAGTATGTGGTTGGTTCTTTTCATGTTTTGTTTAACATCAGAAAAATTATTTTGAATATTTGTCTTATATTTATTTATACACATCCTATTTGTTCCATCTGTGAAAAGAGATTTCTATTTGGTACGGTTGTTTTAACATGCAAATTATAAATATGCTTGAATTGTGAAAGTCTAATTTCCCATAAAACCAGGAAGTACAAGATATGAAGGTATTTCATTATTAGTTTCTGAGTGTATGAGTTAGGCTCACTTATTTTGCCTGGTATGAATTTATTGTATTGGAAATGAAATTTAAATTTTATAATGTTTTAGTTCTATAATCATCCTTAGCAACTTTATTTTAATAAGTTAATATTTTGTTCATAAATTAGAATTAGGCAAAGATTGGTACTTCTTTTAGAAGACTGAAATATAGTATAATGTTTAAAATAGTTTGTATACCCTGTTCTGCTGTTAACATATGAAAGGAATGTTAAAGCACTGTCAACGGACTATAAACCACCAAAGCACCAGAATCAAGAATCATATTTTCACAGTGCATTAATTTATCAAGTTATTGCTAAAACTCAGAAGCAGCAGGGATGAAAGATCAACAGATTCACTAGTTAACATTTCTGCTTGTACTAAATGGTCATGACTAATCATTTGCTTGTTTTGAAGTAAATGACTGTTTTTATTAAAATTGTTCAGGCTCATTTCAAAGGGTGAGTGTTATATAATATTATAATTGAATATTCCCTGCCTTGTTTCACAGCAGGTTTTTGGAACAAAGTTAATGCTTTCCTTTCTAGGCATCTGGAATTATGAACTAGTATTTTACTAAAAATAATCAGTGACCAACCTTTATAGAATTAGGTGCAAATAAACTTGAGATGTGTGATTTTGATACCTGTCAATTCCCATCTATGGCTTTAGTCATATTTTGGTTTTTTAAACTTTGATTTAGATATAGTATCAATCTGAAATTTTTCTTTATTTCCTGAATAATTCTTTAATTAAAATAATTAATCTAGTTATCCCAAGTCATGACTAGATACCAGGCTTTCAAAGTCTGTTCACATCAAATGCTGAGACTTGCCCACATTGGTGAGGCAAAAACTTTGTTTTGATTATTCCCATTTGTGGGGAAATTTCCTTACTTATGGAAATACATGAGATACAATCCAGAGATCCCAAAATCTTCATATGTAATACAGACATTAATGTTGGCTCCTGAATGCTTAAAAGTTGCTTTATAAGTTGCAAGAAATATTTTGAGGCAGAACCAGATATCTTCATTTGCCTTTAAACAGTTTTTTTAATCAGCAAAGTTAAATGTCTATATTCAGAGAAGAATCCTTCTTGATAATTCTTTTATTTTTAAGACCAGTGAAATTTTCTTGAAAGTGACCATGTTCTTAGTCATATTAATGAAAAATAATTCTGAAAAAAGAAAACCCACACCAGTAGGCATTGTCAAGAGGGGACAAAGTTGCTGTGCTTAGAATAATGGAACAGGCAAGCACTTCCCATGTGGGGGAGCTAAATTCAAACCAATAGATCCTTAAGAGGAAATAATTACTGTTCATTCTCAATTTAAATCTTCAATAGGTCAGAATTATGCCATCAGAGGGATTTCTTGTGATAATGATTTATTGAAATAAGTCTTTTTCCCCCCATGCAGTGTCTATGGTATGTTAGGCTTAATCTGTTAACTACTTTGATCCCCATCAGGTTTGACACGTCTAGATGAAAGGACTCTTGTCATCATTTGAAAGGCAAGAATGTTGCCTAAATATAAATAAAGTGCTTCCTTCTCTCTATTTTTAGAAGAGGTTTTGGCCTTAGAATTTTGAAGGGAATATTGGTTCTATAAACTCAAGTTCTTCCTCTTATTTTTTTTTTCAGTAGGGTGAACCCCTGCCCCTGTGTCTGTGAATCTCAATGTAGCATACCCATGTTAAAAATTTCAGCCTATCCTCTGAAAAGTTGTGATTCATGCTGAGTAGAGCTGGGTATCTATAATTACTGTTTTAAATTCTGTAGAGACTTCTGCCTCCAGTATTTAGGATGGACTGGGGACTCCACCAGCTTTTGCAAGCAAGGAAAGTTGTCATTGTCTTCATGTGACTCAAGAAACACCTGTTATTCTCACATCTTTAAATGGCTTTTTAAAAAGCTTTCTTTTAACATAAACATTTTAAAAATGTTATCTATTTACACCTTTATTAAATCTTTCCAAGAATTCTGGCACCAAGCCTGAAAGCAATTGGACATAAATTCTTTTGCCTGGAATAAGTAGACATTAACATGGCAGTGGAGACATATATTTAACTCACAGGTGTTCTTGAGACTTGTCTATTCATTTTAAAAGGAAGAATCATTAGTACTGGAAACTATTATCAAACAGATACTAAGCCAGCTGTGTGTAAACTTGGCTGTGAGCTTCATTTTAATAACATGACTTAACTTCAACATCACATGAGGTCACTAGTGGAATGGACTAGAATAGGTTTTTGCCCTGAGTTTTCTGTATCTCTCAACATTGCATTAATTCTTTAATCATACCTACTTATTGAGTTGAAAAGACTATGAACCCATCTAATTCTGCTCAGGGTTGAAAACTGGCATTGGGGTTATCTTCTTCAAGGATCTAAATAATGACATGTGCTTACATACCTGCCACTAGCAGCTGGCAGGTTGACCTTTTGTTGCAAACCTGTCTGTAAGGCTTTTAAAAAGATACTGTCTTGTAGAAACTAAAAAGAACCAACAAAAATTAATAAAAAAGAAATAGAAAAAAGAAATATGTGGTATCTTGGTAATGAAAATTAAATAAACCTATTATCTTAGCTGAATAACAAGCCCTATTTAGGGGATGCATATTCTAAAATTTTTAAAAATAATCATGATGAAAATGCAAATGAATATTATCTTCCTACTCTCACTTCTTAGTTTGTACTGTCCTTAGAGAGGCTAATTCATTGGCCATAGACATGAGATTCAATGCCAGACTTAAGATTTAGGTATCAACTAGTAGTTCTGTACCCTCTTATTAAAATTAATGATAATCATAGTCATAAGAATAAAACAACTAAGATAAACCATAGTGGCTAACTTCTAGCTGTTTGTGAACCTTTAAAAAATCAGAGCTGGAAAAGAAATTTTGACTCTAGACAGAAACACACAATCAAAATGTGTTTATTCATTTGTTCTGAATGTTTCTACTTACTCATTACTCGGTTCATTAATGCTTTTTAAAGATGTCAGTGTCATTGTTTTGATAGTTCCAGAAATGTCAAATGTCAGGGGAAGGTTTTAGCTGTTGTAGAATAATGGTATGATAGGATAATAATGTGAAGATTTTACTTCTTAGTAATTTAAAAACTGCATAAATCTTCTTTTTATTCTTCTTTTGGTATCAGGGATTGAACCTAGGGATGCTTAACCACTGAGCCACATCCCCAGCCCTTTTTATATTTTATTTTGAGACAGGGTCTCGCTAAGTTGCTGAGGCTGGCTTTGAACTTGTGATCCTTCTGTCTCAACCTCTTGAGCCACTGGGATTACAGTGTGCACTACCATGCCCTGCAAAACTGTATATTTTTAATGTTTTTCTGTCACAGAAGTAATGAGTTGATTCTTACTATTACAAGTAGAAGGAGGTGTATGGAGCATTTACTTCATTTAAAAAAAAGACTATCTACCGTATAGTTTAAAAGTGAACATTAGGAAATTTAAATATTTATTACTTCAGTTTAAAATAAAAATATTTGATGGATAAAATTCCAATGGCATTAGCTCAGATTTCTTTCAGATTATTTGAATTATAATGAAAAAGTTTAATAAAATATTATAATGAAATCCTGAATGTGTACTAAATAAAAATAAATATCTGAAATATGTTGTTAAAAGGGAGTTAATCAGTAACTGACAGTATGTTGAATAGATACTTTTTTCCCAAGTTCTGCGAAGTTGAGTTTATTTCTTAAATAATGAAATCTTAGGTTAAAGAACATGAAAGCAAATTATTCCTCTTTTATCCTCATGCTTAAATAATATGTTACATGCAAAATTATTATTTTAAAAAATGATTATTTTGTCATAAGTATGAAATTTATTTTATTTATACTAATTTTTGAATTTTTTCTACTAAATCATTGCAAAGATTGTCAAACCTCTAACAGTAGTACTAGTATTAATTTTTCTAACGTGCATGATTTATTGGACCCCACAGTAGCTATAGCTTGCTTGCCTTGTTTTTTCCCTGAAATTAAACAAAAGAAAACGTGTAGTAAAGTCCAATGAACATCTGCTTGACATAGCAAGACAGCAGAACAACTGAAATCTTAATAAATTGTTACCATTTCATTACTTGATGTGTGGATTTCGGAGATCCATACATAAATATGATGCCTCTAAACTTTCTGTGTTGAATGTGCACTGTTGTTAAACTACTTGTTTTTTCCCTGCCTGCTCTTTGAAGAAGTCAATTAGGAATAATGGGAAACAAGGGGTAGGCATAACATTGCAGTGCAGTTTTATTTCCATCTGTCTGGGAATATTTCAGCCAAAAGTTTATTTTGGGAAAAAAAAAGCCATAATGCATCCACACTCAGAAAACCACAAATACTTTGGCTGCAAATTATTCTGCAGTGTTGTTGCCTGTGTCTGTTCTTGTGTGTAAAGCTGCCACCCACCCATGCATGTGTTTGCAGATTCTTGTCTGTGTGCTTGTTCATGAAGTAGCTCATCTTCCTCGTGGTTCAGGTTAACTTTATTCAAGAAAACAAGAATCTATGGGTATGACTGTTGGATGAAAAGCCTTTCCTTCACTTCTGAGTCTTCCTTCCAGTCTTCTGCTGAGATTTCTCAGTAGGTTGAAGGGTTTAATGATTAGTCAGCTGGACCTGGTTCTGCAAAGGCCCTTGATGGATCTTGGAAAACAATTTAATATTGTGTTGTTTCAGTTCTCCACAGTGGAAAAGAAAGTATTTGGTCTGAATCACCTCCTTCACTGTGAGGAATTGAATAATCTTTATTCTCCTTGCCAAATGAGCAGGAATGAATGAAGACATCAGAGGCTCTAACTCCACTATGACCCACTTTGTAGTGGAAAGAAAGGCCAAAAGTAGCACCATGAAAGGCACACCCTATGGGAAACTCTAACATAATTTTAAATCAACATTTTCTAAGGTAACAGAAATATGTGATATTTCCATTTTGTCTTCTCACTGACAGAATACCCATAATTCTTGTTGGTTATTTTCTCTCCAAAGTTAATTTCTGGGCCATTGGTGGTGACTGCACTATTTATTGTTATAAATTGTTGTCTTAACTACGTTTTTTAAAAATGTAATGTTGAAGGCGCATAATATTGAAGATGACTCCAGGATGAACCCCGAGTTTGCAGACCGACTAAAACAGCTGGATAAAGAGGCATCTTACTACCGTGATGAGTGTGGCAAGGCCCAGGCAGAAGTGGACCGCTTGCTGGAGATCCTCAAAGAGGTGGAAAATGAAAAGAATGACAAGGACAAGAAGATCGCAGAACTTGAGAGGTAAATTTTACAGCCAGTTGTGTGAACTGCCAGTGTCAAGTGAGCACGGATGACTTGGTTGTCCGTTTTGGGTTGTGGTTAGATTTAAAATGCACATTTGCAGGTTTGTATTACAAGTTGGAAACAAGTTATATTTGAGGAATATGGCATGCCAAGGGATGATGTATTTCTGTCGTATACTAAGAGAACTGCCTTACTCTTTGAGGGATTTTGTACTTCAACGTTTAAAGAAATAGTGGTTGCTTTTCTTGAATGATGCCTAAGATTTAGCATTTGTGTCAGTCAAGTAGCTAAAAATTTGATTACCTACCACCTCAGTTCTTTTCCATTGAAGATAAACATCTGTGGTATATGTGTGTCTTGAGCAAAAGATTATGGAATAATACAGTTGGAAATTCTTTGTTCGAGATAGAAGGAAGGGAAGGGAGCTCATATCTTTCGGATGTCTTCTGGCACATTACAACAACTTCATCTTTGAGATTTATCTTTTAAGAGGATCTTAGAGCACTTGGAAAATAAATATGCTTGAATAGGGCCTACATGATAACAAATTCTGTCTAAAAACAAGGAGGGTTGTATCAGGGTTCCAGAATATTTAGATTTTCAGATAAATCATATCCATATTATATTTATGTATAGTAGAATCTCTAAAAATAAGCTTGCTATCAATGCTTTTTCCTATATTTCATATAAGGGAAGAACTTTCTGAATAAGCTTATGTAACTCCATAACCTCTAAGGATTTCTCATTGGTTCAGCAATAAGGCAGAGTTTGTCTTTCCTAGATTCAGCCCGTATGGAAGAGATCAGAAAATATTGAATGAATCAGTAAATGTTTGCCAGGTCTGATCAAGATACTTGTGGGGCCATAAAGGACTTCAAGATGTATGCAAAGTAGCTCTCCATGGCCTTTCAGAAGGATAATGGCATTTAGCAAAAGAAATACCTGGGTTCAAATTTTGTGTCTGCTTTATGCTAGCTGTGTGGCCTTAAATCTTGTTAGAAATGAATCTCTAAGAAAACTTTAAAATGTATCATGCTTTATAGTGCATCATATAAGAGGATGTAATGATGCTATCTCATTAACAGTTGAATGCTAAAACAAATAAATTCTTAATATTAATTGGCTCTGTACTAAATGTATAGGTTATTTGCAAGAAAATTTCGACAACTTTTTCAAATATAGCATTTAGTACAATTCAAACACAAAATTGATTAATACTTTTTTTAGTACTCAGCCTCACTTTAATAATAATCAGATAATTGTGATTAATTGTGACTAATCTTAGTAATAAAGACAAGAATCTCTTATTGAAGCAACCATACAAATTAAAATTCTTAAGGATTCCATTTTAATTAAAAAATATGGGAATGTTCTGCCAGTGTACTGGTTCTTAAAAAGCTGGAAATACTGTTGATTTTAGATATATCTATCTATACGACTGTTTTGGAATCACATTTCAGGGTCACAGTTTTTCTAAAAGGGAAGTGATGGCTGTCTTTTTTATTGGTGAGAAAACTGAGACCTCAAAAAGTTGAATGACCTTCTGCAGATTGGTCCCATGGTCAGAAAGAAGAGAAACTACAGTATGTTTCTTGACTCATCATCCATTGATATGAGAAGCAGTGAGCCCTAGATAATAATACCAATACTATTAATGATAGTAATTATAATAATAAAGTTTATATATTTCATGCTCAGTCTGCTAAGCACTTGACCTGCGATATGGTATATGTTTAATCTTACCCATAGTACAAAAATATGATGATCTCGATTTTATAGATGAGAATTATGACAAATACAGCTTGAGTAACTTTCTTAAAATGTGAAACAAAGTCAGGATTTGAACCCAGCACTAACAGAAGAGTCACTGAGAATGATCCCTTCTACTGGGCCAAAATGGAGAAGCTAGTCCAGAAGTACTCAATAGTCATGCAGCCTGCCGAGAAGCCTCCCCACGCAGGCCTCGTGGTCCAGCCACAAGAGATCTGCCTCTTCTTTATTAGCTTTCATGAGGGAAAGTGATGTGCCCCACGTTTAGAAGGCATTTTTCTTCATTAAACCAGCTTTCCAGAACTATAATTGAAAATAAGGATTAAGTACTTTAAACATTTACATATAAATACCTTAATTGTCTAGTTGGGCAAACAGGTCTTAGTTGGACTCTAGTGCCATTAAATCATCAAGAATATTCACAGTTTTATTTCTTCAGTATGGAATGCATTAAAGCAGCAGTGATTTTACAGGCATTTATCTTTATGTACTTTCTGCACATTTTCTTTATCTCTGCCTTTGCCTCTCCTTAAAGCTGATGCCTCCCAGGCTCTGTAATTCATAAAACGTGTGGTAGGACTTGACTCTGTCCCAGGTCTTTGCCTGCCTGTGTCTTGGGTCCAGTGCAGAACATAGTCTGGGAAATGTCTGAGCCCCAGCTTCAGCACAGGCCCCTAAGGAGGTGGGGGTGGAGATCTAGAGGGAAATGTCTTGGGAAAAGGAAGGCTCAGCTTTGGCCTGCCTTTCTGAATCATTATCTGCTGGGCTACATGTGTATTCTGACTAAAACATCTTCCTTGAATTGTCAGGCACTTGTTTCCACATTGGGCAGTACATTTGCTGGCTTAAAGTATAAAATTCATACCTCATGAGGTTGGGAACTAAAGATTTCTCAGCAATATGACATATATCTCCATTTTGGAGTCACTGAGAAGTGCTTGCAATTAAGTTTGTGATTTTTGAAAACCAAAATATTGCACTTGAAATGAATTCGTGGTCTCTGGCTTGTAATGTGACCTACCAGAGTAAAAAGGCCCTTTACAAAGCAACTTCCATTATAACATATGCCAAAACTTAAGTCATATGCAACAAAAGGTAAAGGGTTAGGAATAGCTCAGATGTCCCTGACACTGACCTTCTTCTCTCTGAGGGAAGTTGTGTTTGGTTTCTATTCTGCTAATATTTCCAATTTTTATTTTCTCCACAAAGGACACGTTCCAAATAGCAGACAACTGGCATTTACACAATGCATTTACCTCTTAAATTCTGTGTGAATGATATTTTTCATCAGCCACTAACGGGTCTACTTTTTAAGGTGCATGTTGCTCTGGTGTGGTATTCATATGTACTTCTGCCTATAAACTCTTGCACTTGGTTCTGATGGCCCAGTTGGGAGCATCTGCCTTTGACTGTAGGCTGCTCTGGAGAAATTGACCACATGAAGGTAGTGAGCCTTCAGTTAGTCCCTGAGAGTTGGTCAAAATCAGGCTGATATCTTTATTTCATCACCAGTGCCAGAATTACAGCCATGTAGGTAATTAAACCTTACAGATACCAAAATAAGTAGTGTTTCTGTATGAGTGCCCATCAAGTTCTCTGAGTTTTATTTAAAATTTCAGAATTAATCCTTTGGTGCCTTAGGGGAAAGAGAGAAATTAATAGAGTCTGTCAAACAAGGCCTGCTGCTACTGGTTTTCTTGCTTCCACCCATGGGAAGGGACCAGTCAGGTGATCTTTCATGTAATTATCTTACACCTGCTAGGAATTTTGTCAGTGTTTGTCTAGAAGGTGAAGAATGCTCACATTGAGTCCTCTGTCCCATTTCTACCCGCTGTGGAGGGGTCTCATAGATTCTTCTCATAAGATATACACATCAGAATGGAAAACAGGGTAACACGTAATTATCCAAACTAATGCCGTCTAATGCCGCCAGACATTTGCACACTGAGAAATGGTTTTAGGTGCCTAACAGAATCTTATCTAAGGTTGAAAAAGAAACTATTATTTTTCCTTCTGATTTGCTCAGTAATCTGCTGACAGAATTTCCTTGATGCCTTTCAGAGCTCTTTTCAAAACATAAACTTAAATTTTGTTATTTCTAAAGTATGATAATATGTTCTAGAAGTTTCATGGTACATAGAAGAAACTTGATAGCAGCTCTTTTTGTTTTAATATACACTCTTCTTGCTGAGTAACTTCTACTTAGGTTTGTTAATATATTTGAAGGAATTTCTTTAAATCAAGTGGCGGGTGACTTTACACTATTCCTAGCAACCTTTTGTGGAAGGTCATGGATATCATGGGTGCCTTGGAGAATTTGATGAAAAGTAGGAACCTTTGGAAAAGGCATGTGCTTGCTGTTTCAGTTTAGGACTCCCTAAAACTTGGCCGTGGACCTCACCCTAATTACCTTGATGCAGAAGGGCCTGTGTTGCTGAAGTCCCCACTATAACCATGGCCTGACCTAACTCATTTTTGATCAATTGAACATTTTTGGTCACAAACCACTTTGCAGGAAAATCTCAGGAAGGAGGGATTATCAAATCAACAACGTTCTTGACTTGTGTTTAAAATTGAATTTTATCATTGATTTTTATCATTAAGCACTATTTCTATTTGAAATGTTTGCAGTGTAGGCTTTATCCTAAGATTTGTTTTGTTTTTCCTTCACTTGTGAAATGCTTAATAGTATTATTCACAGTGTGGAATGGCAGAGTCCCACTGAGAAAATAGTTGGTAAAGTGTTTATCCACTCTGTTTTGGCAAAGGGTATTTTATAGATTAAAAAGAGGATTATTCACTATGTATTCCTGTGGGAGCCTGGAGGATAATTATGATTGTTTTTCTTTTAGTTTTTATTTGGATTTAGAGACTACTGTTTTGACTGATTAGAAGGACATTTTAGATATTTTTGTGCAAATAAATTAACAAGCATCTGGATAGTCTCAGTGGTAAAGTCGGAACCTTGTTTTCACAATTGAATAACATTATTTTCAGCTTTGGAAGTTACTGTTGTTCCTTCAGGCCCTCCTCATAGGGCTTTTGATCATTGCTAGGTATAGTACTCTGTGAGCATTCTAAGAAGGAAATCTTTGAACCAAAAGCCAAATTGCCCGGTGCCTTTTGGTTTTCATAGATAAAGGAAAAATATCTCAAAGGATATGACCACCGAACATAGTGGTTCAAATAATATCTTTCTCACTTCAGAGCTCATTGCCAGTTCTAATACATTAGTGATTTCCATTTCAGTTTATGAAATAATAAAATTTTATATTCACACAGATAGGAACTTTATAAATATCCCTCCAGAAGAGGGCAAATGCTGCCAACATACAGTGAGAGCACACCCCTGGTTGGTATCAGAGCTTGCTGTGATTATGCTTATGAGGGTCAGTGCCAGTTTCTTATATATGATATGTAAAGTAAGAGATTACATTTTGTGCACAGAGCTTTTGGGGGATAATATCAGGAAAAAAATTGCTTTAATGTTCTTCGCTTGGTTATAAAACCTGCTAATATAACATAACATCTGTTGGCTGTATATTTAAAACTAATGTGTTTCCTTCCTTTTATTCTCTTTTGCTGTCCCTTTTCCTTTCCGCTTATCCTCCAAATTGCTGCTTTCACCCTTGCTCCAATCAGCTTGACTCTCAGGTCAGTACTTTCAGTTTTTCTCCTAACTGCCTTTCCCTTCTAAGCTCAATTTATTGCTTGCACTTGTTTAACAACACATTTCTGAAATGGTTTTCCTCTGGCCACCACATTTTTTTCCCCACTTCCATCCCATGCCTAGGGAAGGTTTATTTTATGAAAGGCTGTGTAGGTGGGAAAACCGAAGAAGAAGAAGAAGAAAATAAATCACTGTTGGATTATTTGATCAATTCTGTTACTGGATTATAAAATAAGAAAACTGTTGTGATGATGCGCTTAGGAACAGCTTGGAAAATTGACTGCAAATGATGATACAACGTGGAGCTATGGAAAAACAAAATGCAAGATGATAACTTTAACCTAGAAGAATAAAAGATCTCTCCATGACACAGCAACTTAAAAGCTAAATTTAATAGTACAAACCATTCAGACTTTTCGCTTAATAAATCACTGTGATTTGAAAGATTTACAATACTTTTTAAAAGTCACTTAAAAATTATCAGTGTGTTAGTACCATATTGTACACACATGTTATTTTCTGTCATTGTTTTGGTTTTAACTTTCTAAGTTCATTTTTATTAGCCGGAGGACATACTTTAATTACCTAGGGCATAGCATATGGAACCAAGTGCAAAACAAGATTCTTTGTTGACTATGTGCTCACCCTGATATTGAGAAGTAAATGGAAGTGTTGCTTGAAAATGCATCCCAGATTTGATTTTGCTAATATAGGAGGCACAACTCAGTAATATCCCCTTCCTTAAGCCTAGGAAAACTTCCCTTTTCAATAACACACAGAAATATTTAACAATTTCTTCATCATTTAATAAATGAGTTTATGAAAAAGCATTCGTTGTATGATTATGAACTATCCTATAAACTTAAAAAAAAAAAAGAGAGAAAGTCTTAGGTTTGGGGGCAGGTATCTCAGTTATAGAGTGGTAGGGCTCAGAAACGCTGGTTCAGTTCCCAGTAATGCAAATAATTGAAATAAAACAAAAAAGAAAAGTGAAAGTTAAAATTTGTAGTCAATACTGTTGCTCTTTTTGAGAGACATAAAATGTTTTTCTCTTCTTGATTCAGGGTCTGTACCCTTTATTCAGTCCTATCCACTAAGCTACCAGACCAATGCATTTACTCTAGTAGCAAATAATTTCAAAACAAGGACTCCTAGTCACATACCGGTTTTGTCCCACCACCAGCTCCCAACCATGGAGACTCACAGTCCTTGGTTGTTTCTCCACTGTTCCCATATTTTGCACACTCCATAAGAACTGTCTGGGCTTCATCGTGTAGAAGGCTCCATTCTCAACGGTTTCCCAACTAAAATCATAGCTTTACATAACTGCTCTTGCCTAAAACCTCATGACTTCAAGAGCAGACCAAATCTGGTGCAGAAACCCAGACATCATAATGGGAGGCAGTCAGGAGGCTTGGGCACATGACATCCAAACCTTTCCTTCAAGGTTTGGATCCTCCCATTCAGTAAAGCTTTAATCTTTCTCCTTGCCTTTTTTTTTTTCTTTCTCCTTTTGCCCTGCTTTTGCTGCTGCTAAATCTATACTTCACAATACTGAAACCCTTAAGCTCAGGTACCTCTTCTGCTGTCACACCTTAGGCTCCTTGCTTGGGCCTTACGTTTTTTATCTGTGTTCTGTTGTGTTTCTTATACATCAGGTTGGGGGGGTTCTCAGTTGTTTTTTTTTTCCTATTTTCATAGTGAATGAACATAAACTCTGACTTTCAGAATTTAAGGTTCAGGGTGAGGACTGGAAACAGTTTAGGTAACCAGTGCTTCTCTGGGTAAAAGACCTGGTGTACTGATTGGGTTTGTTAAAATGTACTTGCCAAATCCAGTTGAATGAACAATAAGGGTCAAATCAGGGCTCAGATCATTCCAGTATAATTTAACCTGTTACCTCAAATGAGCATGATAGAGAAAATGTGCAATCATTGTGAATAATCTCTGGTTATATTTTTAGTGTAGGCAGAATTAGGAACCCTACTTTTTTGGAAACAAAAAGGTCTGTAGAATCTTGGAAGCTTTCATGAACTGACAAGTTTCCAGAGTAAACTATACTTTTTTACCAACCATTTCCAGGTTTACCAGTTTAAAAAAAAAATGGAATGCAACATTTGAATTGAATGCAGGATCTCTGGCCCATCCAATGGCTTACAGTTGAGATACATGTGTGTGTGTGTGTGTGTGTGTTCAGACATACATGTGTATGTTTATGCACATAACGGGGATTATAGAAACATCTTGTCTGATCTTTCTCAGAACAGAAGTTTGTGATATGCCCTGAATGTTCCCACCTCCCAATCTGAGTTTTGAAAAGTTTGCTATCACTGGGGCTTTTCTGTGTACTGTGGGCTGTGTAGGAAGTTCTTCCCTCCCACTGCTTTTTTTTAGGTGATCTCATTTCCTTTTCAAGCTCTGTGTGGACTCTCTTGTTTAAACTCAGGTGGACAGGTATTAAGTATTGGGTTTGGTGTAACGCAAGTGTCATATTCTAAGTGCTGCTCAGGTCAGCACTCCAGTAAACTCGCTCTTCTGTCAAGAATCTCTTTACACACAAGGCAGTGAAAAGCTGGAGAGGTTTAACAGGATCCCTGCATTGCACTTGGGGAGAGGGTTTATGTGAAGCTTGCTCACTTCTAGGAACTATTGTGAGATTAGCATATGACTTATGACAGATGAGGTTATCTCAATAAATGTATGCAGGAATTGAGTAGGGAAAAAAAAAAAAAGAAAAGAAAAAAATACCTTCTGGGATTCAGTTCAGAATCCTGCCAGAGAAATCAACCAAGTAAAACCAGAAGGCTTGGGCCTCTCCCAGGCTTTTGCATGCTCCAGCTTACTTTGGATCTTGGGTCAGCTGTTTCCTTCTTTGGGCCTCAGTATCCCTTATTGGACAGGAGCCCTCTTTGGGCCAGTCTTCTGGGATTCACCCTGCAAATGGGCATCACATGTCTGACAGAGGGGGCTGTAGGTGATGGGCCTCGTGCATTTCCCCGCAAGCAGGCTCATGCTAATGGCTGGCGCCTGCAGCAGGCGTGAGCTCATTGTTAGAGTCACTTCAAACACTTCTGTGAAAATAAACTCTTTGTGATGTTTCCCCAAAGTTGAACACTGTGCTCTCAATCCCTCATTCTTTGAGCAAAAGATGAAGTCACTCTTCCCAGACCTCACAGGCCCATTGCCCAAGGAAATAATGAACAACCCCTTGTTCGGAGCATCTCTTACCATCCTGCAGTTCAGTAGGGTCTATTCTTTGCCACATTTCCTCCACAAGTGCATAGTGCACACCGAGTGTGTGAGGACGGGCACTAGATGCTGGCTTGGTATTTCCAAAGAGTAGCTGATGAAAAACTGACCGAACCATTTAAGAAATGCTGCATATGACATTCTTCTTTTTTATATTCTTGACACAGGTTGATAATAATAGTAGAAATAATAGGAATAGAGTGGCAGCAGTGGTAAATTTGAGTATTAACTAAGTGCCAGTGCTAGATCCTTCACTTTTTATAGAAGTATTCACTTCTCATAACAACTGTCTGAGTTTAAAACTGTTATTTCTCTAATAGAGAAGTGGGAACTGGAGTTCATGAAAGTTGGATATTTTACTCAGGTTAATACAGCTAGGAAGTAAAGGAGCGTGTGTGTGTGTGTGTGTGTGTGTGTGTGTGTGTATGTTTCCCACAAAGTCAATCCATTTTGATTTACATATTAACTCTTATACCACTTCTGCTATATTTACACAATAAGAGCTCTGAGAAGGCCTGCGGTAGGGAATCCTGCACTGCTTTGATTAATCTGTAGCTTTCCAAATATAGCTCATCGAGTATATTCCATGAAGCTTTTGGAGGGAAACCATCTTGCCTGCTGTGCAGCTGTGCAGCCCAGGTCTCCCTTAATCCTGAGGTTCATCGCCGCAGTCCTGGTTCTTCCTGTATAGATCCTACCTCTTCAGGACTAGTTCAGGTGTTGCCTTTCCTTTTAGGCCATCCCTGAGCCTGCTGACTGATCTCTAACTCTGTGCAGGATGTTATGCCCTAACTGGAGATGCCAGTTACGTTCTTAAATGTTGGTAAATAAATGACTATTTTTATATATTTTTATTAGTGTATTATAGTTTTACATAATGTTGGGATTAGTTGTCACATATTCCTAGATGCACACAATTCAGCAATATAGTTTGTTCAATACCCCGCCACGCATCCCTCTACCTCCCACCTCCCGTCCCCTGACCCCTTGCCTTTCTTCTGGGTCTTATATTGTTCCTAAAAAACCCAAATACACTGACATAATTCTTATACCTATGAAGAACATTTTTAATATATATAGCTATAGTATATACAGTGACAATAAGTGACTATTGAAGGAAGCAACTTCCTTTAGCTTTCTCTCCCCTTCTACCCTTTATCTGTTTCCTATTCTCAGTTCCTGGGGAGAGTTGCTTGTGTGTTCTTTCTGGAATCTTGAACTGACTAGCCCTAAGAAAAGATACAATTGCATTTCTATCAGGCTTAGCTTGAAAGTTAAAGAAAAATGAAAACACAAATACAAGAGGGAACAAATCTGTATCTGAACTACTCTCTTTTTCTCCCCTCACTTCTTTTGCTTCCTCTCTCACCCTCTTTCCACCCTCTTTCCTCTTCCCCTTCTTCATTGAATTCCTTCTCTGTGGGAAGGTCTGTACTCCGTGTTGGGGATATGCCATGAAAACAGAAGTGACTCCTCCCCTTGCTGATTTGAAGACCAGCATTTCCTATAAGGAAGGATTTGGCCACTAAGAAAAACAATTTGTGTGTACTAATAACTGGAAAAACTGGGTTTCAGGTGTGGCTTCCCCTCCTTTCTTTCTTGTTGGGGTGAAAGGGGTTATCCACAGGTCAGAAAACCATTTCCCTCTTTAAAGCTGCCTTATACTAATGCTGACATTTTTGGTGAAGTGTCAGAAAATTTTATGCCCAAGCAAAACTGGTAAAAAGCCAGAAATTGGCTGATTTTGCTTTGGGTGCAGATATTTTATTGAGTATGGAAAAAAGTTGTTTTCCCTGATTTACAGCTCCCACAAACATAAAGTAGGGTCTATATTTAGAATTGGTTTTGAACCTTTGAGGTGTAGCCAGGGGTGGTGCTTGCACCTTTCCGATCCTGGCCAGGGCGGAATTTGCCATGGCTGATGTTTTGCTGAGACAGCTCTGATTTATAGAACTAGGGCTTTATGCTTCGTATTGTTTTTACTTTTGCTTTTGCTTGAACTGCTCTACTGGTGCTCTTTCTGTACCCTCAGAAACGGGGACGATCAAAGGCATCGCACCTGAAATTTTTTCTGCAGAGTGTGTTTCTGAGCTTTCTTGGGAGATGAGTAAAGCAGTACTCAACTTGCAAATCTATTGCAACATCAGCAAAATCAAGAGCTCATCAGCTAGGCCTGATAAGTCCTGGCCCACAACAAGAAATACCAAATTGGTGGAGTTAACCATTCATCTGTACTTTCCTTTTTTTCCCCCCAAAAAACCTTTTCTTTTCCCTGTTCTGCTCCTGTTAGCTTTTGGTTGGTACTACCATATGGATGAATATCAGCAAATAGTAAATCTCTCAAGATATGTTAGCCTTTTCTATAAATGTTGAGAAGGGAAAAGGAATTAAAAAAAATAGTTTCTCAGTATTATTATAAATCACTTTTTAGAAAAATAATATCTTATTTCCTTTATATGGCTTTTCTTATGAAATGTGAATTCTATCACTTCATTACCCATAATACTAGCTCGAATTGTAGAGAAACCTAACCATGTAGTGACTGAGACTTTCTTCCATATTGGGTGAAGGTGCTTAGAATTTCCAAGCTGCAGAGTGTCACATTTTTGTGAAACCAGCGTTTTGTTGTGAACCAATTGAAAAGCAAGTGGGTACTGTGCGTCTGTCTCTGAAGCAGATAAATGGTTGTTACATCTAACAAAGGTTTTGGAAATTTCCTTTGTGGGGATTCTAATGATTCAAATATCTGGTGCTCCTTCATTTTACTCCAAATGAAATTAGTACTATATGAGTGAAAGTGAACCACAATATTAAACTAAGTAAATATGAAAAATAGAATAAGAAGCTGGAAACTGGCTGATTTTTGCATGGTTGCATTTGTTTTATTCAAGGTAGATTTTTTTAACTTAATAGATCCTGTAAACATAAGCACAATTCTATAAAATTATTATTGTATTAAAACTTGAATTCTGGCAACTACAGAGCAAATTTGGACATAGAAATAAATTTCTCCTTAATGAATCTCTGTGACTTCCTTTTTTTTTTCTTAAGTTCAAGAACATGAGATTTTTATTTTCATTTTGGCTTCCAGGTTTTTAAATTGTTAACATCATTAATATAAGCATTGCATTCTAGGGTATCTACAGAGCTGTATGTACAATAATTGGTACTTTATAATATTTTTTCCTATGAAAGGTGCAAAGTGTATGATTTTCACAGTGTTTGGAAGAAATGTGCTATTTTCTTGTAAGACCCAATCTGTAATTATGAAGACACAATGGTGAACATTTTAATGTTGGGTTCAGGTAAAATTTCATATAGAGAATTGCTTTGCAAATTTTTACTTCAGGTCCTGGGAAAATTCCTTTTGAAGGTTTAAAGAAAGCTACCACCTCACCTTTTCCAGATGTTCTGGAACATTTAGTAATGGCAGAGTTGTTCACTAGCCTTTGGTGTTGGTCAACCAGAATATTCCTGTGGCTGAATAAATCTTGATGTGATGTGTGAGTTGAAGTGTAAGAGAGTGGTTTTAAATTTAACTTCAGACCTCTCTGCTATTTAATCATATGTCAGTTTGATGGTTCCAAGGACAGCATGATATGTTGCTCAAAGATAATTACCGCGGAGAGAATGAGTTGGTTATAATAATGAATAGCTAGAGAATCTTCTGATAACCTGCAATGAATGGACCTTGGTGAGAAACACTCACTGGGTAATTGGCAGATAGGCGTCCTATCGCTTTGCTGAGTGTGGGTGCTCTTGCTCCACCCAAGCACACAAAGTAGGGGCTCTTTAGGGATTCCTGAGCAGATAAAGAAGCTCTGCCCTTGGACAGTATGTATGCTGTCTCTCCCAGACCTGTTATTACTTTATGTTAATATTTCACTTCTAACTCAGGTTATTCAAGCTGTTATCTGTTGTTAAGACTATTAAATGTAGAAAAGTAAATAAACTACATTCTAAAAAAAACACTGTCATTGCCATAGCACTTGAGACATGTTTTTAAGCCAATGTCTGTGTCTGTAAGATGGAGACAGCTCTATTATAGCTCATCCCTCATGGGCTTGTGGCCAGGATTCACACTAACATTGGAGCACAGTCCTACCACATAGATGTTCACCAAGTGGCATTGGATTTGGTTGTCATAGTTATGGCTGCGATAAGCTTTTCATGCCAAGAGTAACAGGGCAGAGTAGGGAGTTGATGCACAAGGGAAGCGGGAGATGATTCTGTGGAGGCAGCCTTCATTGTTTCCCTAATTGTAAAAATTAGAGGGTCTGGAATAAAACCTTCAGACTCCTAAGCCATTGAGCGATTTCTTTTTGACAGAAAGATTAAAAATAATATCATCTTGCTGAATGCTCACTCTCTCTCTCGCTCTCTCTCTCTCTCTCTCTCTGGTATGTGTTGAAAAGTAATTATCATGCTTGTTTGTCCTGTATTAGGACACATTTTATATTTTTCTGGAAATAAAGAGCCAGGATTCAGCTACTTCCTCTCGGTATTCATGTATAAAATGATTGATTTGAGTTTAGAGGCTGGGCCACATATCCAACTGTGTTCCTTCATTCGTTTATTTCCTTTATTCATTGCCTTATTCACATTTGCCAAGTAGTAACTGAGCATTTGCCCTGTGCCAGGCAGTGTGGTGTGACTGGGACTATGCCCACAAGTAGTGTCATGAGAAATAGAAGCAGATTGTGTTTATAATATTATGTTTAACAAATAGTATCATGTAATATATAATGCTGTGCATCTTGGAGTTCTTTAAAATTTTTCTTCTTAACAAATATTTTTGAGATTTTTCCAATATCCGTATTTATACCTAAAAGTTTTCCATTCTTTTTTGCCTCTTCATATTACTCCCTTGTACCAGTCTCCTCCCAAAAGTCTTGTAGGTTGTTTTAGGTTCTCTTGTCTCAGACACAGTACTATAATTAATACCTGTGAATATGCTTTAATTTTATATGTGTATGAATATATCTGTAGGATAATTTCCTAGATGTAGAATGGCTAGGCCAGTATGCTTCTAATTTATTAGATCTTGTCACTTGCCCTCTACAGAGACTGACCATTTCCAGTTCTTTCCATGGTATGTAAGCTTCTTTTTGCATTAACTCTGCCAGGACAGGGTGCTTTTCCAACTTTTTTGCCTTTGTTAACATGGAAGGTGAAAAATTATATTTAAGTGTAGTTCCTTTTTTTAAGCATACCTCATTTTTAAAAATCTTTTTACAAGTTAGGATGGGCATGTTTAAAGGTATTTCTACTTTGTCATTTTTTTGTTTTTTTTCTTATGTATGTGTAGGAGCTCTTTATGAATTAAGAAAATTATCCATTTTTTAAAATTTTTCATTAAGGAGTTGAATTATTATACAATCAAATGCATATAAAGTAATAATATTATATATATATGTATATATATACATATATATAATTTTTTTAAAGAGAGGGAAAGAATCAATTTTATTTGTTTTTCTATCTGGCCTTTGCTTCTCCACCACTTAGTTGTATATGTGGTGCTGGTGTTTGAACCTGGGTCCTTGAGCATGCCAGGCAAGTACTCAAACTTCTGAGCCACTACTCCACAGCCCCTATCCATCTTTTTTTAATAAGAGCTTTTAAATGCGCCTTCCTGCCACTTTGTTACTTTCTTTTTAATTTTGCTAATGGTTTTTGTTATTCAGAATTTTTTTTGAAAATTATTTTTATACAGTCAGACATTCAATCTTTTTTTTTTAATTTTTTTTATTTTTGA
>PVKS010013339.1:0-51114 GCA_004027875.1 Aplodontia rufa | reverse complement strand
CTTCCTTCCTTCCTTCCTTCCTTCCTCAATTCCTCCCCCCCTTCCTTTCCCCCTTTTCCCCTCTTCCTTCCTCCCTCCTTCCCTTCCTCCCTCCCTCCTCTCCCTCCCTCCCTTCATTCTTTCCTTCCTTCCTCTATTCATCTGTGGTACCAGGGATCAAGCCCAGGGTCTCACTCATGCTGAACTAGTACTCTATCACTGAGCTTCTCCCCTGGCCCTTTTTATTTTGAGACAGGGTCTTACACAGTTTCTCAGGTTGGTCTTAAACTTGTGATCCTCCTGCCTCAGCCTCTTAGGGAGCTGACGTTACAGGAGCATGTCACTGTGGCCCGCACTTCCCTCTTTTTTCCTGAACAGTGTCTCTGCCTCTGCGTGCATGTAGTATTATCAGCTAGTCGTTCTGTTGATGGGCACCTGGGTGGTTTCTAGCTCTTGACAACTGTGAATATGTGGATTAAATACCCTGAGCATCCTGGTACACATTTTCCTGGGGTTCCTTTTATCCCTTGGAGGAAACGGCGAGGTATGGGACAAATGTGTGTTTAGTCTTCTGAGAAGTCGGTAGACCACTAGAGGCACTGGACGATTTCATTGTTCTAGAAACAGGGTAGGAGGGTCCACTCCTTCCTGTGAACCAGGAGTTGCTGCGCAGATTTTTTTATTTTGTATATATAATTTTATTTTATATAAACATAAATATATAAATATAAATACATATGTATTTTATTTTGTGTATATATACACACACACACATACATACACCTTTTTGGTAAATGTATGGTGGTACTTTTCTGTGCTTTTAACTGAGGATTCTTTGAGAGCTAATGATGTCATGCATTTTTTCATATGCTCCCTGGCACATCTCTTCTTTAATGAAGTGTTTGAATTTTAGACTTTTCTTTTTAAAACTGGGTTGCTTAAATTCTTGACTTGTAGAAGTGATACATGTGTGTGCGCGTATGTACACACACACATTTGTGTGTATATATGTAGATCCTAGATGCTAGTTACCTGCCAGATACAGGTTTTTTGAATACTTTTGCCAAGCTGCATTTGACTTCACATTCTTAATGAAGTCTTCTGAAGAGCTAAATTTCACTGTGAGCAGATAGATAAAAGCAAATTTGGCTTTTCCCACTGTCCATTTTTTCTGAGTTTATTCTAGTGACTGTTGGGTAAATTGCTCAGATTTTCTACACAAACAGTCATATGTTATCTGCAAACAAAAACAATTTGACTTTTTTCCCGAACTTTGTGATTTTTATTTTCTTGCCTTATTACATTAGTTAGGGCTTCTAGTAAAATGTGAAATGAAATGGTGAGAGTGGGCATCCTTGCCTGTTCCTGACCTCAGGAGGAAGAATTCAGCATTCCACCATTACAAGGGTTTTAGTTGATAAGTTTTTCATAGACTCTTATTATCAGATATAGGAAGTTCCTTTTGTACTTTGCTGACAGTTTTTGTTATGAATGCATATTGAATTTTGCAGAACACTTTTAAGCTATTGATCAAAATAATCATAACTTTTTTGACCCTAAGTGTTTTTCTGTACTTTTTTGGTTTTTGTTTTGTGTTAATGAAATTAATTACATGGATTTATTTTCAAAAATTAAACCAGCAACATCATCTTGGATTATCTCTACTTGGTCATGATGGTTAACATTTTTATATATCACTAGATACTGTCTCTTAACACAATTTCTAGATTCACAGAGATGTATTTTATAAATTGTCTACTTTATTAAGTATTCTGAGCTGTGAGTTGTAACTATAAATATTATTTCTTATAATGTGTTTAAGCAATTATTTTAAAGTATATCAGACACTGCAAATGGCAGAACAAATGTATTATAACTAGTGCACAAAGTTCATGGGCCAGGGTTGTTCCACTCACTGTTGTAATTCATGTTTCCTGCCCTCTAAGAAAGTTCTGATCTAGTGGTTTTACATCGCCTCTGACCCAGATGAACTGGTGACTCAACTGTGTAGGTCACAAAAAGCCTGGTTACTTGTTAGTGCTGGACATCAGTTCCATAGCACTACCAGTGGGCTGTGTCAGCTTTCATCAGCTGGAGTTGGAGGAGACTTGGCCGTAGCAGGGTGGGCTAGCTTGCACTTGGCTCTTCCTGAGAGAGGGGAGCCCTGCACCATGTAAGCAAAGATTTGGAAAAGATGTCCGTTGTCTCATCGGGTTATTGTTCTGTAGACACAGTTCTGTCTCTCTCTCTCTTTCTATTTCTATTCTCTCAATATTCTCAGTCACTGTCTGAAGTTGTGAATATTTACCAAAAGCTTCTGTATGTCAGACATTGAGTTGTTCCCCATTCCAAGTCATTCCCTTTCTTCATAAAGACTTTGTTCCCTCAGCCTGTTTGAATAAATCTAAGTGTCATTTTAATTTTCCTCAGGTAGCCAATGGCTAGGTTAACAATTGTGGAAACCACTGGATTTGTCAGCAAGTTAAAACAAAGTGCATCATTTCCTGAACAGAAAACAAGACTTTATGTTCCTATACAATCAAGAAGTAGGCACTTAGGGAACTAATACATTCATCATTCAGAAACACTGGAAAGCAGCTGCATGCACTTATTCATTTAATGAAGGAAAACACCTAAAACTGGTCTGCTAACATCACTTTGAGCTAACTTGACTTTTGATTTTTTTCTAATCAACCTCTAATGTGCTGTTATTTTAATATCTTCTACCCCGCACAGCTGGGAAAGGTTTTCAGAAACCATGAAGCATCTCGACAGTTTGACTGAGGAGCAGAGCTACAGGAAGACCGATTTTATCAGTCCCAGGCAGGTGGAGTCCTCAACACCTTGGACTTCTGTCCACAAATGTTGGCAAGAGGCCAAATGGTCAATAGCCTTAAGCTGCCATGCTTTGCCCATGAGTCTTACTAACCCCGTCGCAGAGCACAGCAAGGAGACCCACACGAAAGCATCTTCCAATCACCAGTTACCTCCCCAAGTCCCCCTGTTACTTGGTCACTGTCAGCATTCTGAAGCTGACGTAAAGATGAGAAGACCAATGTCACCGAAGAAAGAGTAGCGCCAGGTAGGGTCATGTTCTGTGTCCCGTCTGCATCCCGCTGGCGTAGGCAGATTGATAGTGACGGTTTACTCAACTGTCTACACTCTGAACCGCAGCCGGGCTCTTCATATTCGTTATCCTAAAGAAATTCTGCAAGAATTCCTTGGCATGTGATATTCTCTATGTTTGCAAAGTTGGGAAAATAAGCCTTGGAGAGAACATTCTAGTCCCTTAAGGGCTTCACGAGCAGCCGGCAGAGCTAGACAGTAAAGGACCCTGTGTCTGCCCCAGCTCGCTTTCTAAGGCCATCTGCCCGCGTGGGGGGCTCTACTCTCCTGCCAGTCAGGTCCCCGGATGGTAGTTGTACTCTGTCTGAGCTTTTATTGTGTAGTTTAATAAGGAGTGGGCTATTTTGTGATTCCAGAGCCAATTGAGAGAAAGATGTCGGGCAGTTGGGTTTGCAAATGAGCAGAGAGCAAAACCTAACCCAACAGCCTCCTCTGAATTGTCTGCTCTCTGCTTGCGATTCTGGTTAGTGTTGCTATGATCCTGCTTCTTCACCTATGGAGAGGGAAGTAAAAGTGCGCGTGAACTTTAAGGGCTGATGGTAACAGCTGCATCCGGTTGTCGTGAAGTTCCTCACTTCACAAATGCAGAGGTTGAAGCTGCGGCGACCCCTGATGGCTCTCAGACACCTGCGTGCTAAGAGGATGGTGTCCAACTCTTAGAAAGGGATCAGGCAGCATGAAACCAGATGGCTTGTGCAGAAAACGACAGAGTTTGGACTTCTACAGCTGGCTATGCGATTGCCCCATTTGCTTCTCTTCTAGGAGTGATGGCAGTGACATCCAGGCCCCATGCTGAGGTCTGAGGCTGCACTGAGGCTGCAGACTGGCTTCCCTCCCCACCGTCATTCCTCCACAGTAGATGTTTTCCACCTTGATGGCATTCGGAGGTAACCTTGGGGTGCAGCCAACACCCTCTGATGCCTGGTTCCCTAGTCCAGAGACTCTGAAGTTGTTTTGAAGGGATCAGAGCATTATCATTTCAAAGCTCCCACCCAATTCTAGCAGCCAAGACTGAGGAGCACGGATGTTGAGCTGACTTTGCCAGGGACTTGGTGACGACAGAAAAATGTAATGATGAAAATATCCTGCAGCCAAGGAATCTGGCCTGGCTCATGTTCCCAAAAGAGTTTCCTCATTTTAACCACGGAACATCAAAAATAGTTTTAGCAACCTTTTTTCTTTTTTTTTTCTTTCAGTTTCTCCAAGGATTTGTATCACTACTCAGATGAACATGAGACAAGTTGGCCTGTGTGTGTACAATGACTGTCTTAGCATTCAGGGCTTAATTCTCTCACACAACCCCAGTTAAGAAGCCCTGGGAGACAGTGGGTCGGGCATTGCAGAGCGTGGGCTCTGCACATGCTCAGGCATCCGTACTTGGGTGCTTTCCTTGTACTGATGCGGCAAAGTCCTGGGTGCCTACAACAGGACGGGTCAGCAACCCCGGCTCCCGGGTCCACCGAGGACATCGTTAAGGGGCCAGGCCATTCTTGTGACTTGTGCAGGAGCTCCTCCACAGTCCCACTTCACATCAGCCCTGTGGAAAGCACACACCCAACCAGCCCCCATTAGACTGAGCTTTGAAATGTAAGGGTGTTGTGGCATTGGGCAAGGTGATGGATGACTTCTTATCTGAACTGGGTCTAAGGGGTCCCGTGTCCCGGAGCCACCACTCACCATTTTTCTGAAACTCAGGCATCAACGGGGACCTCCTCCAGCAAACCAAGGGTCACAGTCAGGTAGACCACACAATGGGTGACACTCGGAGGGAGACAAGTTGATGGTTTCCCATGGCCAGAACCGAGAGGCCACATTGTAGAAAGCAAAGTAGACCAGAGGCTGTAGTGTGTGTTCTTGATCAGGCAGAATCAATCTGGAATAGGAACTTCAGTGCCCCCCAGCTCTGTGGGCACCTTTCCCAGTGCTGACTATTCAATATTCTGCCTGGTTCCCTATTGTATTCAAGCAGCCTGCTATGAAATAGCTCTTTGATAAGTACTTTGAATGTATGGACAAATGCATGAGTAAATGTATTCCACAATCTCTTCTTGATTTTTTGATGCTGTGAATGCATTCTGCCAACATTCACATACCTCCTGGTATTAGGATGCAGAACTGAACACCTAAATCTAAATAGGATCTATCAGCTCTTAGAAGGAAAGTTAAGCAGCCTCAGGTTACGTCTTCAACAGCTTTATCAAATTTTATTCTTAATAAATTGGGGCATAGAAAAAAATTTCAGGTCTGTATAATACAAATGTCTTTAATAACGCCTCAAAAATATACACACATTGTGGAACCTTGGACCCTTGCATTCATCTGTATTAGACTGACCTCAGGTCTTTTAGTTCTGTTTCCTCTACACGCAATTGTTTTACATTTTGATTCTAATTTTGTCATCTTGTCATTTCTTACCGGTTTCAGACCACTAGAAACTAGTGAGCGGCTGGGAGTGATTGACAGCAGGACTGAATAGCAGAGAGCCCAGAGCTCAGCGCTGTGTGCTCTTCTGCTCTGTCACATGGTCTAGCTCATCTACACCAGGGAGGGAGGCTCCCCCTAGAAGCAGACCCACCCCGGTACAGACAGCTCACCGCAGCACTACCGCTTCCCAGTAGTGTCCTAGGCAGCATGCAAGGACACTCCTGCGGTCCCCCTCAATTAGTTTAGGGGCTCACGCTGTCCTTGTCCTTGGGAATGATACTAATTTACACTTGGAAGCTAAGCTTGATGAACACAGAGAAATGTTTTGACCACATTATAAACCTTCCTTCCAAAGATTTGAATAAGCCAGACTGCAAATATTTCAGAGACATGGTTGTTTGATTGGGACACGCCCCCACCAAAAAAAGAAAAAAGCACCTGGTCCGTGATAAACATTTTTTTATCATGCCAAAGAATTTACCTTCAGGTTGGTGGTGTACTGGATTCACTGTCTGGAGAGGTCTTCAAATAGTGAAAAGAATGGAGGATTAATATTAGCTGAATTGATATGAATTGGAAGTGAAACATAACTAGTTTACAAAAATGAAAGACCCAGGTTCATGCAATTTTCTAAAATCTTCCTAAACATACTGAAATCTGAGTGGCTAAAGATGCTTTTTTTTTTGTCAAAATACTTGCTCTGATATATGAGGATCCAGCACTGGACAGTATAGCTCTAAATCTCTTCATCTTAATACTTCCTACCATTTTGTTGCTCAATGTCAGTTCTTGGTCTGTTTTCTGATTCTGGGAGTTCCTGTCCTCAGAATCTCAGAGCTGGAAGGTGATCTAAAAGTAGTCCAGGCTTATGTAAGTCTCAAATTATTAGTGATAAAAATGAGATGCGGAGAAGGGCTGAGCTGGCAGTCAGTCCCTGTTTCTCACTGAGTGCAGCAGGCAGCATTGACCGTGGTGAAGACCCCAGATTCTGGGTCCGGATTGCACAGTTCAGTCCTGAATGGGTGATCAGGAGGAGCCGAGGGACTTCTGGCCTCTGAACCTCGGTTTTCTGTCTCTGAAAAGGGATGGTGATCTCCCTGACCTCACAGAACAGTTCCAGGCTCAGCTTGAGTTAGTAGATGACTTAGAAGAGGGGACCCTTACTGGAGCTCCACGCACAGCTGTAGAAGCAGCTCTGCTGGAGAAGAGGGCTCCCTGGGGCAGGTTGCCAATGGTCTTCATTGCTTCTTCCCCACGAATTCTGCTTCATTGATGAAGCCGTTTTGATCTACATGCCTTTCCCCAAACAAGGCTGTTTGTCCTTACAGATCCAATCAAATATTTCAAGTTAAATACTGGTTACATTGTGCTTTGGGATACTGAGTTCTAGAGATAGTTTATCTTTCTTCCTATCCATAATAGCATTTAGAGGGATGCTTCCTGTTCCTGGAATGCGGTCTTAGCCGGATTCTGAACAACTCTTAGTAGGACACTCAAAGAGGAAGCTTGGCAATTAGACTTGAAAATAAAATCCAGTTTTGAAAATAAAATGAAGTCTGCGTAGCCACCACCCTGAGCACCCGAGGAAATGGCACAAGGCACGTATTTGGTCACCGTTTGTTTTACATTTAAAAAGCAGACGTCCCATAAGACCATCTTTGAATTTTCTATTTCTTGTCTTTTTTGCTATCTTCCTGTCTTCCTTTTTTTTTTCTTCTCATCCCAAAATTGACTAATTTGAAGAATGATCAAAGAACTTCTTATCCAAAGCTCACAGCCATGTTCTTTTCTGAATATTCATTCTCTTCTTTTAAAGAAGTGAAATTCCAAGAAATGCATTTTTGTTCCTCAGAAAGTATCTGCGTTAGAAATATAAAATAAATTCCTCCTAACTCAAAGCACCTGGCAAGGAGATACCTGCAAATTGGGTTGAGCCGCTTTTTCTAATTTAAAACAATGTTCTGCTGTTACCATCTAAAGTTAAAAATTATTTTGGATGAAATGCAGGAAGAGTATTTAAACCATGAGCAATAAGCCCAGCATTTTAGATCCAAAAATATTCTGAGAACCAATGGAAAATATGGTGTTATGGTAGTATGTGAAATATGATAGTATACAAAATGTAATAAAATAATTATTTAATAAAAAGTGGAAATTCTGCTCCCTCATTTGTGTATATTTTCCTACTGGAAATGTCATCATTCTTATTTTTTAAATTATAATAATATTGTCCATTAACACATCATGCTGAGGTCATCACACAATTTTAGTTTTTATTCTATTTTCCGCTACACAAAAAATATAGAATATATAAAAATAACTTAGGTACTTGGCTAACATTTTGGGTGTATAGTGTTCTTGATACTTGTTTCATTTAATGTGAGATGAATGAGATCATCCTAGATTTCTAGTCTTTGCCATTGTTATACAAATAGCCTAAGTCTAAATTTTGCTGTGACTCAAGGTATCACTGCATTGAGCAAGTATTTCCAAGAAGAAAAAGACAGTGGGGTAAGGGAAGAGGAGCTTTAGAGGGAATATCTGGAACCAATCAGATGAAAATCTTTAGGTTCAAAGATGGTGCTCACTTGGTTGAGAAGAGAATCTGAAAATGTTGAGGTTATGGTAACACCACCAGGACAGAACCTAGGTCCCCACAGGCATTTGCAGAGGCCACAGTCTTTAGTTTCCCTCCTGAGCATGTGGGACATGGCCTTTGATGAGCTCATTTGTGTTGGTTTTATCTCATTTCCTCTTGTTTCTGCATACACAATCATCCCTTGTGAAAAAAAAAATCCCTTGAGAACAGAACTCCTAAACACACTCATGTACTCCCCACTTGGTGGAGGAGCCAGGGCAGTCAGGAGTGACTATCTCCTGGTGGCTGGTGTCCCTGGGTTTCTGGAACTTTCAAAACTTGTTCAGCCTCACGTTTTCTTCTTTTCCATGATGTCTGTTCACTTGGAGCATAAAATCCAGCACAGGGCCTGCATCTGCTGCCATAGGAGAGGAAACACCTCCCTGGATGTGGACTGAGACATGGGGTAAAGCTCAGAGGGGAGGGGAGGACACAGCCATGGGGAGCATTTCTATAGGAGGCACAGGGAGACCTGGGGCCAGGGGAACCTCGCCTTCCCTAGGAGCAGAGTGGGCTCTGTGCTTGACTGGACCAAGCAGTACAGAGTGGAAAGAGGCCCGACAGCAGTTCTGCAGTGCACATGTCTGATATGCCCTTCAAGAAAATAGTAAATAAAAATAAGTGAATAAAGGTAGGAGTCGACAGGAAGTAGATTTTTTTCTAGTAACTTATTCTTAAGCTGGCCGTTGACTTTTCTTCTCCTTTTAGTCTTTTTATATTAAATGTGTGTTCTCTTTATGTCACTTTGGAAATACTTTTAAAATATTGGAGGCTATATTCACTGAAGAGGTTTTCTTCTTTACAAACGCACCTATTTTATGATGATTCGATAAACAAAATGATGTGTCTCCTTTCTGGTCCATTTCTAATTTGTGACTGTGTCCTACTTCAGTGAGAGGACTCCAAGGTTCTCCACCTCTATTAAAAAAAAAAATTCTTCTTTACACATTTACTCTTGACTGGCCTCTGGGACTTTGTTCAAATAAACTTTCTTTTTTAATATTGCCAATAGGGAAAGTGGAACAAAATATAACTTGCACTTGCTGGAGAATCTGGGAGCAGATTCTTCTCTCTCATCCAATGGGAAGAGGATGACGTATTTCATCTGTCCTACGTACAAGTATGTGCTAAGGCACAGAGACAAGATTATCCTTCAAGGCTTCCTTTCATCACCTAGAACTCCAGAATGCTTGAAAGCAAACATTTTAATAACCTTCTGGTAATACACAACTTGGGAACTATCAAAATTCCCTGAGAAGTTCTGAACTTCAAGGCACCTTTCATGGAAGTCTGCTTCAGACCTGCTGGGGTTTTGTTAAGGGTACATGTGGAGGAGTTAAATTTAATCTGAAACGTTATCCCGTTTCTTCCCAACAATGACATTAGCTACCATGAACAAAATACTATGTTTTTGTTCAACAGAGTGACATAGATAAATTAACTTTAATAAGTCCCTCAATAATAAATTGAACCACTCTTCTGTTAATCATATGCAAAAGCCATCTAATCTAAATGGACATGTTGTATCAGAAGTGCCTCTGAGAGAAGGAAGGAAGTGTCTAAACGAAGGAAGGTTTTGGAGAACTTCAGATTCCTTTGGAAAGGTTCCCACAAGTCAGCCATACCAGCTCACTAGGTGAGGTCTGGTAATAAAGTTTGCATTAGAAGATATTGGATTTTGAAGCATGAGAGCACTGTTTCTAAAGATTTGGGGGGGGGTGAATACTGACAGACATAAATGCTTCTATTTATTTAGTATTTTGATATTCTTTAAAATGGCTTGAGAAATTGCATTGCCCGCACTGTCTCCCTGAGATTGGCAGAAGTTTGTGCGAGCAGGCTTGTGGGGCGTCAGTCTTCCTGTCTGCCTGTGATTATTCTGTGGTCGCTGAGGTGGTCCACCTCCAGCTCTGGAATATTAATGATCCAGTGCTTCTCTCTGGAGCCCTTTAAGCCTCTAGACTTCATCGTAACCCTTCAAAGGACATTCTTGTTAGTCAGAATGGCGAGGTGATTATAAACAGGTTCTGGAATAAGTAAGTAGAGAGCAGGTCCTCGTTTGGCCATAGGAATGTGTTTTTTTGTGGCTTGGAGGAAGTCACCTGGCAGCTGTAAGCCATGTGGGCATTTGCTAAGCGGAGATGACCTAGGTACCCTCTTCCCAGGGCTGGTGTGAAGGCTCGCGGTTCACAGGCATCTCTTGGTGAACAGCTGCTCAGGAACATGCTAAGTCCTTTACAGGAGCTGCTGGAACATGTGGAGAGGCCACTTGGCCCTCTCTGGATAATTTAAATCTGTGCAGGTGGCAAATGGGTTAAGTTGTAGATGACAACACTTTAACGGTTATCAGGACCACACTGCGTGATGGCTGGTAGATCTTCTCATCTGGGAGTTGGTGTGGCTCAGTGACAAGGAGTCAGATGGCTTTAAATCTTGTGCTCTGCACGGCCTTGCATGGGATACTACCACCCTTTCCTCATCATCCTTGTCCGTATGGTGGGATAATAGTAACGTGCTTGAATGAAACGCTCTCCATACAGCCAGGAGAGTATGCTTGGAATCTCATAGGCATCTCTACCGGTTAGCTGCGGAAAGAATCATGTCAGATAAGAAAGAGAAAGCCACCAGGCCACCAGGTTAGTGACCTAACCCTGTTGAGGGGATCTCATCCAGCAGAAAGAAACAGGAAATTCAAATTTGCTTCTTGCTTTAAGAGAGTTTTTCTTTTGTTTGCCAGTCATGAACAATCAACAAAATTCAGCCTGGGCTAACCTTGTGTGTGTGCAGTAGTAGAGGATATCATGAAAGGCCGAAGGAGAGCTCACGGGAGCTGTGAGAAGGCAGGTGGATGGGCCCGGGGCTGCATTTCCAGCAGCACCAGGTGCTCCCAGGCTCCTGCCTCTCTACTGGGAAATCAGAATGCATCCGTTTTGCAAATGGGTACTCTCGCTCTTCTTCCTCCTCCTCTTTGTCTTCTCCCTTCCTTTCGTGTCTTCCTCCTTGTTTCTTCTTTTATTGCCATGTGCAGTGTTAGGATTTGTCACAGCAGAGGATCTATATCTGGCTACTACCTTTGGAAATAAAGACCCCATTATGTCCATGACCCTTGCCTCCTCCTTACCTCGAAATGATTTTAGGGGTATTAATGGCTGAATCTTCTTCATTACAGCAGAAACATAGCCAATAAATACAGAAGGACACTTGAAATAGGAAATAACAACTTAGGAAACATTCCAGCAATAGTTGTTTCAGAAAGCCAGCATCCATAGATGCTAAATCTATTGGCCCACAGTGTGAAGAGGAAGATGTTCACACAGCCCCCAAGTTTCCTCCAAGAAGCATTGATTAATTACAAAGGAAAGTCAGTACCTTACTGTGGAAGAAGCCTGGCAGTCACAGAGTTAAGCAAGGGACCAAAGTTGACAGCCATGGTTGTGGGCAGCCCTCACATGTGTGCTGAGGGAAGAACATAGCCTCTTTTGCGTTGCTCCCTAAAAGGCAAACCCTGGGTTTAATCACATTGAGGCCTTAGACATGCCCAAACTGCGGGGCGTTCTTGAAGTAAAAAGCACTGCCCAGGAGATTGTGCAAATAAATCATTCCAAGCATATAATGTAATCTTGCATTGCCATAAAAACATCTTGCAAGTGAATAATTTGAGGATTTATCTTCAGGAGGCAGAATTATTCTGAAGATGGGCTGATGTACAGGATTGTCTGTATGTCCTAAGTAAACTCATAATAATAATTTACTACCTCTCCAGAGCAATTCTGAAGCTTAAAATGCTATTAGGACTCTAGGATTCATTTTTCGCATGATCTAAAAATCTTCAACTTAAGAATATTGCAGATTTTCAGTGAAAAGCAGCTATCATGAGGCATGCCAGGCCAGCAGGGCTTAGGTTCACGTTTTCCATCTCATGCGATTTTCCCCTTCTACCATCACTTATAAGATTCTAAAGAAAAATGTGTTTTCGAACACTGAAGTTGTTTGTCCTCTTTTTGAAATAATGTTTGTTATTCATGAAACACTGGTTTTCCCCATGGGGAAGATGTAAATTCACGAAGTCCTACTGTGACTTCCCCAGGGTTGCAGAGACAGCCAGACAAGAGCTTCTGTGCAGGGCCTTGGTGGCGTCTGGCTTGGGCTGAGCTTACTGCATCTCCTTCCTCCCTCTGCATTACGATCTTTTGCTCCAGTTGAGGTCTTCCTATTGTTCCTATGATCCTGAGCTCTGCTCCTGCGACTCCACTCTCCAATATCTGGGTCCATCTGGGCTTCCTTCATTAGGTCCATAGTGAACAGATAGGCCTCCAAATGCGGCAGCCTCCCAAGGCAGGGTCCACCTGTGAGCCTCCTGGACAGGAGCAAGGCATCATAAGTCAGATAGGGTGCGTCTCCCTGCGTTAGTTTCCTAGGGCCACTATAACAAATGGCCACAAAGTCAGTGGCTTAAAACAACCTATCCTACGGTTCCAGAGGGCAGAGGACTGAAAATAGCATGTTGAAGCCTCCAAGATGGCATTCCTTCTGGGGACTCCAGAGAGGTGTCTGGTTCTTTGCATCCCCTGTTCAGCAGCTGCTGGCGTTTCCTGGCTGCTGGTGTCCAGCAGGCAGTAACATCTGTCTGACCTCAACATCCACAGACGCCCTCCTTCCCGAACCTGCTTGCCCTCTTCTTTTGCTTATGGAGATTTTTGTAATTGTACTAGGCCTGCCAAGATAATCTGAGATAATCCTCCTTCCCAAGATCCCTTTCTTAAACTCTTGGACAGAGAACATTTGCCTTGGGAGACCTGTTCTTCATGTGCTGGGTGTGGAGACAGGAGCATTTGGGGAGCTGACACGTGCCTATGGACGACCTTGCCGTCATTTTGCATGTTGTGAAGCAGGATTTTGAGGATCTGGAAAATACCCACTCTTTATGTGCAGAATGAATAGCGTTAGAACCCTGAGGAGACACTAGCACTTCTGGAACAAACACAGAGAGGTAGCTGTCATCTCTCAAGTGACAGCCATTTTCATCTCATTTATCAGCTGTGATTTTCCTAGGAATCGTGTCTAACACACATGAGCTTCAGCAGAATTCATTTTGTTAGTTAGAAATGTATAATATCTGATTTCAAAACTAAACTAAAATGTGATATACTTGCTTTTACCTTATACAAATACATAATTACTATTTTATTAATTTGTTTTGCTCAAGACAGGAAGGAATTACATTTAATAATGTCAGATAAGCAACGAAGGAGAAATTTATATTTGGGAAGCTGTATAAATAATGTTAAGTATGGATTTAAAATAGTTCAATAAATACATTCATTTATAGTTTTTTTCTCAAAATTGAAAAAAAAATTATTGCTTTTGCTGATTGTAGAAAATTGCCAGAAATTCTAAGCAGTATCTACTCAAATGAAGCTCCCTTTGGGAACACTGATATTGAATTCTGTAATTATAATGTCTTAATAGTAGTTGGGAATAGAAATAACAAGTAAGAATCAAGCACCTTTCTTGAGTTTAAACCCAGAGTTATCTCTATTTCTTTATTTTTCCTTTCAGTTTTCAAACTTTTGCAAACCTGGCTGAGGTCGGTCCTCCTAGAGCCGGAATTGGGCCATGCGAGTGAGTCCTTTAACCAGCACTCCATGGCAAATGGACTTCTTATTTCTTCAGAGAGGAGCACTATTAACTAAAAAGCAGTTTCACTTACAGATAACAGCAACAATTCTATTTTTCACTATCATAAAGATTTTTTAGCAATCAATTTGCTTATTCCTGTTACCAATGTTTTTGATTACCTCTAAAATATTTCCTAATTTCGCCTCTTTTCTTTCTTTTTTTTTAAGAGAGAGAGGGACAGTGAGAGAGAGATATATAGAGAAAGAATCAATTTTATTTAGTTTTTCATGTGGCTTTTGTTGCTCTGACACTTCATTGTGTAGGTGGTTCTGGGGTTCAAACCTTCGTCCTCGCTCATGCCAGGCAAGCACAATGATCACTGAGCCACCGCTCCAGCCCTTGCCTCTTTTTCTTAATGGAATATTTTCATATATACTTATTATGTTGAATGAAATTACCTTAGAAGTGTTCAATTAATGAATTTAAATCATTGCATCATTTAATTGTGTTATTCTTAATTCTCTGTTGGAGGGGACTACCAAGTTCAACCACCCAGATGAGGGCTCTCTTCTCTGCATCAGCAGCCTCACCAGGCACCTCACCTCCCAAACTTTTCAGGATCTCTCAGTCAATATGAAATCTGCTACTGCCTACAGGGGCCAATTCCGTTTTGTTTAATTCCGTTCTTTCTTATACAAAGCTTAAATCTTTTTCTGTTCACTCTAGGTTAGCTCTATAGCAATATTGCATGAGTCACGTCCTGAATGGAGGAAGATGCCTAGTTTTCGAACCAGGCACATATGGAGCAGTCTCATGATCAAATGCAGTTTTGAAACACCTTCAAAGTTTTAGAAACTTCTGGAAATAATGTGCTTTTGTTTTGATTTCATAGTTTTTAATTGAGGGATCACTTCTAAAAGAATCATATAGATATCTACAAACTTAAATTAGAAAAACTGTAAGCTTTCCTCAACAAAAATATCTAGTCTGCACTTGTGCAATTAATGAAATTTGTCCAGGACCTCAGGGACCTTACCTCTTAAAGGTGAGACTAATGCTGCCATATTGATTGTTTATTGGATTCGAATAGAATAAAAATTTCGAGTTCTCAGAGTATCCCCTAATGTTCCTCTAGCTATCTGCTTTTCTTGTCCATTCTGGGCAATAAACGAGACAATTGACACACAATTTTTTGGAACAAAGGTAAGAATTCTGAAGTGCCATCCATCACTTGTTTTAATTTTCGAAGTTGTGTAAATGATGTTTCTTTCGCTAGTATAACATGTGTGTGTAAGAAGTGGATTGCACTGTCTATAGGAACCGTCCACTCTTCAAGTAGAAGTTGTCAGCAGGCATGCTCCGAAGCCCACACTCTGGACAGAGAGGCAGGACCACGTTGGAATATGCATGCAGGTGTCTGCCCGGGAGTGTCATGGACGATTTTAAGTGGAAGGGAAGAGCAAAAGCAGGCTGTGTAATTTGGTGTCTATTTACAGTTAGAGGAAAGGTGAGCAAGCGATCAGGCGACTCAATTCTCCAGATTTTCAGAGTGAAGCGACCGCTCTAGCAGAAGTCATGATTTTAGGAGCATTCTCATAAAATTTCGTTTATCTCTTGCTTTGGAAAGTTTCAAGGGCATCCTCCCCCAGGATAATGAGATCTGCAAAGTAGTTAGCAAGATTCGTGCAGTGGAAAATTCTCCAGTCTTGGCTGCAGTTAATCCTAAATCTGCTTCCTCGCAGTGGTGCAGTTTGTGCTGCTGTTCCCAGCGGAGCCCTCTTTGTGTCATGCAGAGAGAAAGCCCCTCGTTCTGACTTTCATGTGTCTGTGGGATGCTAGGCATTTCGAGATGGATATAAAATCCAGTAAATTCATCACCACCATTTGTTTCTCTTGCTCTCTTTTTTCCCCTTAGATATGGGGTGGGGAGAATAGAACCCCAGGGGTGTTTTTACACTGAGCCAACTCCCCAGCCCTTTTTTTTCCCTTCTCTTTGTTTCTTTCTTTTCTTTTTCTTTAATGATAGGTCTTCCCTAAATTCCTGAGGCAGGCCTTGAATTTGCCGTCCTCCTGCCTAAGCCTCCCAAGCCGCTGGGATTATATGAGTCACCAGGCCCAGCAACCACCTTATTCATTTCTTGTGCTAGCTCTTGTTATAACAATAGAAATTAATGCAGTTGTCATGTAGAAACATAGGCATATGCCAGGCAGGGAATTTTGATGCATTTTTTAATATACATATTTGTAGCAAAAATTCCATGTCCCCATTTAATAATCAACAACATGTTTAGAAAATAAGGTTGCAAAGCCGAGTTTACAAAATTTTGTCAAGATGTACTCAATAAAATGTCTCGCAACTTTCACTTTGAAAATGTCAGTGTTGCAAGTTCATTATTTTCCTATGCTGATTTTAAGTTAAGCATTGAAATGTATCATTTAGATCCATATCTGGCAATGACAGTATTGATTTTGTCTTTATTTATGCTAAAGTCTTGAAACGCCTGTGTAGCATCCTGTGAGGGGAAACACATCCGCCATTGTTAATTCAAATGAAAGATTAGAGTAAAACTGATCTATTCATTTTTTAATTTTGATATTTATCTTTGTGCGTGTGTGTGTGTGTGTGTGTGGTGCCGGGCACAGAACCCAAGTCTCATGCAGGCAGGGCAAACGCTCTACCACTGAGCTACATTTGCAGCCCTAAAACTTTTAATACATTCTGAATGTTCATGATTTTTCACTTCTGCAGATAGATTTAAGAATTAAAAAAGCACACACATAAACCCCTGATTTTACCAAAACCTTTATGGCCAAGAGTGAAAAGTAAATTTAAGAAAATGAGTGAAATATCGAAAGTGACTAGGCTGTTGGCCATTTCCTGGTCGGCCACCCGGGTTGACCTGGAGGGTCTGGCTGGCCATATGCGGTCTTCTTCCTCCCTCCTGGGGCCTGGAGGAAGACTCTGCCGGGTGAGAAAGCGTACAAAGGTCTCTGCTCTTCAGAAGCATGTGCACACATTTCCTAGAGGGGGATGGCTCCTGATCACAGGTCCTCTGAGGCCCAGGGGCAGACAGAAGGGAAGGGAGAGGAGGAAGGTCTTCCTGCATATCACCAGGGAGAATCCAGCCTCCAACTTTTAATTTGTATTTGTCCTCACAAACAGAAATGTATAATCCAGTTTCAGCAGTGGAATTGGTGGAGAAAGCACACAGTTCTCCAGAGCAGCTCACCACAATGCAATTCAGCATGGGTAGTTTGCAAATCACTAAATCGTGGCTTCTTTATCACTTGGTGGTTAACAGTGAGACCTTCCGGAGGGTGTGGTTGTAGGCTTTAGGCAAAGGATTGTTGAACAGTTCTCAATCTGCCATCATAGCAATTCTTTCAGGAAACGATTTAATTTCTTAGAACCCCAGAGTCATAGCGTGGTCTTCAAATAAATAACGTCATCCTAAATATATCCAGTGCGTTTTACGACAGCTTAATTGTAAACATGTCTATTAGACACTCCAGGGGCATATCCAATAGTGTTAGTTAGGAGTTGAGTTGTTCTATAATCATAAACCTGTATAAAATAACAACATGATATCCAATTGTTCCTATACCATAGTTCCCCCCCATTGCCCACACCACTTTTTAAATAACTTTCAATAAGATTTTATTTTTGAGGAAGTATAAGAGAGTTAATTTTTTTTGCTGGATTTTGATTTCCCTTTATTTATTTGTGTACATGGTGCTGGGATCTAACTGAGGACCTAACCTGGGACCTCACACATGCCAGGCAGGTGCTCTACCATTGAGCCACCTCTCCAGCCCATCAGTGAGATTTCTAAAGCAATAATTATAACAATTATTTAATAGCTTTCACTATATAACCTCTCAAAAATAGGATATTAAAATATTTCTATATAACAAAATTCCCATTAAAAGGATAAAAGTTGAATCACATTTTAAGAAAAGGTTTTGCCATATACATGACCATTTTTATGTTCTTAATATGTAATAAAATTATATGATAAATGTTAAGAATAAAACTTCAAATAGAAAAAAACTGAATACTTGAAGGATTAATTCATAAAAAGAGAAAAAAAATGGCCAATGTAAAGTTATTTCCCTTACTACCCAACAAGCCATTCTGCTTACCCTAACCAGAGTTCTCAATTCCATTACATCCCTCCTCTTTTTCAAACATATTGATCTAAGAATTTTTAGAGTTTGTGTGAGGAGCTGATGGTTTACTGTCAACATTTTCCTCTTATCAGTGGGTTGCAATGTACACATAGAGCTTATTAATAGATGAGGTTTAGATGTAGAAATTTTGTTTCTTGTTCTCAAAGACTATTAACAGTTAACCTTTTCATTATTGAAAATAATTTGCACTTAAATTATGTGGTTATTAATTATTATTTTCAAGTTTTTTCATTAAGAACTATTGACTAAACTACGTTAGTGCATAAATATAAATCATATAACCCGTAAACATTACGTATTTCATGAAAAAGTCGACAACTGCTTTCTAATTTGACAAAGCACAAAAACTGGATTATTCTTTTACTATATTGTGTTCCCTTCTGACTGGTTCTGAGAATGATGTTCCTGCTTTCGGCAAGAAGAGGAATTTGAATAAATTCAACAATTCCAGGTTAAATTTTTACAATGTTATGTGGCTTTCATGGATAACGCTCAAGGTGAAATTCTTCTTGTTGTATTTCCCTGAGATCAAGGGCGCTTTCCCTCTTGAGCGAGGGGATGGCCTGCCTCTGCAGACGGCCGCTGGCTTGGGTTCTGCGGCCTCCTCCTTAGACAGCTTCCTCCTGCCAGCTCGCTCTCCCTGTGGCCAGGCCTGCTGCCCCCACAGCAGGCTGCATTGGTTAATGTGCAAATTGGAATTTTCTTGGTATTAGGCATTGTAAATACTCTCGAGGCAACATCTGACTGACCGGCTCTCTTCTGCTGTGTTGCAGCCACACATTATGTGACAGCAACATGCAAAGCACATTATAGCCACATGAACTCAGCAGTTGTGACTTGTTGCAGGGACGAGGACTTGCAAGGGATTTACTTCTGCCTTCCAGGTCCTGGTGAGGGAGGGTATCTAGCAGTCGCTGTGTAGTGACTGTGCCAGTCATAGGGAGATAATCTATTCCCTGGAGCCTGGAGAGGGGGTGGTGGCAGCAGCATCACTGTTAGCTATTTCTGTTTTCAATTTTGGCAAGTCTTTTAAAAATTTCACTAATATTAATGTTTTTAATTCATTAGATGAAGGTGCTGGTCGTGTCTGATTCACAGAAGTTTGGATGTGACAGTTAAATGAGACAATTTTTATGACATCTAGCCAGGTGCTTGGTATAAATAAATGTTCAATAGCATGAGATATTATTTTCATCATTTCAGACAAAACCCAGGTTCTTCTAGAAAGCTGTTGTAATGTGTGGCAGTCTGGATCTTCTGGTATTTCAGTCCTCTGCTGCCTGGAGGTACACCTCATTTAGCTGTGGAATTGTGAGCTGAGCACAGGCAAAAGCTGAGGAGGGCTGGGTTCTTCACTGTGCAAGTCAGACCCACAGTGGCTGCCTGTTCTCCTAGGATAATGGAGGGAGGGGGCGGGCTTTGCCACCCACGGGCAGCACCCCCACCCTCCCCACTGCCACTCCACCACCTCCACCCCAGCTCCCCAGACAGCTCTGCACTTCTGTCTACACAGCATGTGTGCCTGCCCTCTCTGAAGTTCACCCATGTTGTCCTCTCTGTCTGGGATGGCTTCTCCTTGCAGTGTCCCATTTCCCTGGTGCCAGTCTCATCCCACACAGTGCCACTTCTTTAGGGCAGTCAGTGAGCTCCTAACCACACCCAGTTTCAATGCCGTTGTGCGGTGCTTAAGGGTATGTGTGTGTGTGTGTGTGCGCACGTGTGTTCTATGGCAAGTACACTAATGGTACAACAATGCTTTCTTTCTACTCTCCTGCTCTTCTTGGTGACCAGAACTGGAATCGCTTGTCCGGCATCTGCCTTTCTGGCTGCAGTGCCCAGCCGAGGGTCAGTGGTGGAGGCCCTGGGTTGCCCTCTGCAGCATCCACCCGTGTTCAGGTCGTTGCACAATTTCCCTCGTCACCCTCAGCCAGTGGGTGGGTCTCAGCTGGCCAGCCCCAGAGAAGAACTGCCTTCTGAACTCTTCCCCAAGAGTCCAAAATCATCTTTAAAGGCCCTTACTGCTCTTCAGTTTCACATTCCCATTCAGCAGTGCCCGCTCTAGGAGACCAGCTCAAACCACCCCTGAGCTGAGACGCAACCATGCTGTCAGCAGACGTATAGAACTTGTCCATTGTCAAGCTGCAGCCGCAGTTAACCAGTCGACCTATTTCTGGACTTTCCGTTGCTGGTTTGTGGACTCTGGATTCATTTTGCCATCAATTTCCCTAGTCTTACCCTTACTCAAAACCTGTTGAGAGTAAAAATCCACCCTTATGGAAAACCTGCCAAGCCCTTTAGCCTGGGTATTTTAAGGTTTCTTCCAAAACAAATGACTTTGATTCTTTAATGTAGAAATAGCATTCAGGAAAAAGTTGCAGATCTGCAGAGGTGCTTTTCAGAACATGTGCAGAATTGCTACAATTCTTCCTGTTTTGTGTCCACCCTTTATAAATTTAAATGAAATATGAAGTCACCTGAAATAAATCTAAAATTTGTTGACATTTAGTCCTAGTTGTCAGTATCTAAATGTCCAAGTGCCACACAGAATCTGGTTAATTTTTCTGAGATATTTTGCCTTTCTTCCCTGTTTCCTGAGGAAAATTTCAAGCATTAATAGCTTTGATATATGTGTGTGTGTGTGTGTGTGTGTGTGTGTGTGTGTGTGTTAGTCCGTGAAGCTCTCTGATTTTCTCTGTCTTATTGTTCCAATTCCTAAAATCCAGACCCACAGAAATGACCATCAGGACTGGTGGACATTGCCAGTGTCTTCATAAAGGAACGTGTGTGGTCTTGGTTGAACAGACCAATGTTTTGGAAGCATTGGTGTGTCAATGGTCAGATATATGGGACACACCAATAGAGATGAGGTATCCTACAAGGACCTTGAGCAAGTAAAGAGAAAACCAGCAGAACCTGGCATCCTAGCAGACAAAGGAAGGAGGTATTTAATGGAGAGGATCGACTTGGAGAATTTAAATAAGTTGAGCAATGACCATTGACCTTCATGGCTTCATCATCCCAATTTAAAAATAATCTTTCTCGAACCCACCCATTCTTTAAATCTTCACCACTTCTTTAACCTGCACCAAGTGTATTACTTAATATATAGAGAGATAGAATGTTTTCATAAATTTGGCATATAACTGCATCCTTGAGTGCTTGTGATTTATACCTCCTAATTCTAGCATTTTGGAATTTAGGGAAGTGAAGTATATCTTTTGTCATCACAAACACTTCCACTAGATTTCCTTTCCTTATCTGCTGTTGCTGTGTTTGTCATTCCCGACACAGGAAGATGCAACTTAAAAAGGTATTGCACCCTGGGATAAGCAGTTGGTAGGAAGAGGTTCCCTGTTAGCAGTGGTTGGTTTTGCTCTGAATGAGCATGCGTGAGAGTGGGCACTAGAAAAGGGAACAGCATTCAAACTTGAGGGTGAGGGTGGAAGTCCCCAGTGTAGGTGTGTGATGAGTTTCTGAATTATTATGACGATGCTCTCTGGTCCAAATCTGCAGTTTACTTCCAGGAAAACTGTGGGTGAGCAGCTTAAACTTCCTATAATCCTTGCTTTCCATTTGTATGTAATGCAAATCATATCATTATCAATTTGACTGGCAGTTGTGGTTGCTAAATAGACACTACATGCAAAGCTGGGGCTTAGGGTCCCCTAATCTGATTTACCACCAGTGACGTCATTAGTGGGAAGAGACCCAGGTCCTCCCTCGCTCTGCGACCTTGGCACACCCTGCTCCTGGAACACTGATTTTCATGGCCCAAGCCTGAGTTCTCCCAAAGGAGTGTCCTCAATCCCCAGACCAATCAGACCTCCAATTACTCATTCTCATGCACCGGTTCTTTACTTCTCCTGGTTTGCAGTTTCACATTATTAATCTGTTTGGTTTCTTCCCAGGATCACAAACTCATTAAGGGATCATTTCTGACAGTTTCATGGTTGGGCCTGCAGTGTCTAGCCCAGAGTGTAGGACTCCTGTCTTAGTATTGCTTCAATAAGTGACCGGACGTGGAGTGAATATTTCCCTTACTTGACTGCAGTTGTGTTTGGGTGGTAGGACCTTTTAAAGAACCTATTTAATTGAGCCGAGAGATCAGATGTTGACTACTTGGGACCCAGTCAGTAGTGACCTGCCTGTCTCTGAGAATTCTCTCCTTTAGGAAGTTGACAGTCGATTCACATTGGGTTTTCATTCTTGTTGTATGTTTTTAAACTCTTTTACAACCCTGATTGACTGTATTTTGGGATTCTTTTCAGATAAATAGCATTTTCTTTGTTTTCTATACAGAATTGATGCATTTTAATAATAATAAAATGGAGAAAAGCGGAACAGTAAAAAGAGATATTTATTTAAGCTAGTGTAATTATCAGCAGGCACCCGGTTTCCTCTGTAGTTTATTGTCACAGAAGTCAGACTCTCCATAAGCGGCCCCACTGTGCACTGGATTCGCCCTACAGTGTCATAATAGCCCCTCTTCCTCAGCTGGGTCAGCCTTTGTGAAGGCAGGCAGAGGCGTCCTGGATCAGGGAGCTAGTCAGACTCAACTTCCAGTAAAGCTGGTCACTGTCATCCATCACAGGATGGGACCCACAGAAACATGAAGAGCATCAGCTGCTCCAGTCTTGTTTCCCAGTGGTCATGCGCAGCCAGCTCTGCCCATGGCTCTCTGTGGCCTGCTGGTCCAACAGTGGTAATCGCCCACTGCTCCCTGACAGCCAGCTTCCTTCCAGGTCCTGAAATGGCAGAACCTTGAGGTTGCAAGAGCTGAAGGTGACACCATCCTGATGACAGTCATGCCATTGTCATTATAACACTTGGGAACCTTCAGAAGGAAGTGCTTGGGGTTCATTTCCTTGATGTGGTTGTTCTGTCCCAAATGATGAGTGGGTGGACAGTCAGTCACACCACAAGCCCAATTCTGAGCAGTGGCTAGGGTCAGGGAACACTAATACGTTGGAATTTTTGTTTTGGAATTAACTCATCATAGAAGCTCCAGACAGGGGGAGGCAGAAGGGTTGAGGTCACTATACTCACAGAATTTCCTAATTTCTACCCTGACAGGAACCAAAGGTCTCCCTGCTGGCTAGGAGATCTCTGATCTTAAACTTCTTCTCTAAATAAAGCGTGTTCACAAAGATAAGAACTACTATTCTCAGATCTTAAAAAGCCAGGTGCTCTGTCACCAGCAGAGCTGCCTGTGGACCTCATTCCTCCCTCCTTGGTCAGGGACCTCAATATGTCCTATTGGAATGAATTAGCTCTTCTAAGATGCTCTCTCTTCAAAAGCCCAAACAGAATTGTGCTCTGAAGTTTTAGCATGAATTGCACAATTTTAACGCAAATAGTGAACTCAATTAGCTCAGAGTAATTGCTCAGAAGAACTATGAATTTGGACAGATTTGAAGAAAGGTCAAATGGGTGATCCTGAAGTCCAATGGCACAGATGGAGGGAGGTTAAGATCAGTCAGAAAACACTGCTAGGAGGCCCAAGATTTGGGGAGATGTCGTGATTTGGGGAGTTGTCAAGACTTGAGGAGAAGTAGAGACTCAGGGGGATGTTGAGACTTGGGGAGATTTTGAGACTCAGGGAAAAGTAGATACTTAGGGAGAAGTAGACTCGAGGAGAAGCAGCGACTCCGGGAGAAGTGTGTTTGGAGAGTAGATTCAACAGGCAATAACTGGGATTTAGTGAGACGGATAGGTGTTAGATCATTTTTTGTCCCTTGCACATTCTTCATGAATTTAAGAGCCTTTCTAAGGGTATTTTATGGAGACTGCACTTTTTAATTTATATTCTTACTTTCATGATTAGATAATGGGATTTCTTGGACTTGATCCCTCTCTCTTTATTTTTTTTAAAGAAGGAGTGTCTACCATGATCCAGATCCTTATAATACATTTTCTCAACTTATCACCACAACCTGGTAAAAAGGAAAGGAGGATCCATGTCCCTTTTATAATTGCCAATTAGATTACCACGTTTTGTATTTATTAGCCAAATAAGAAAGAATAAGGGAATGGATGATGAATATTAATCTTTTTATAAAATTTTCCTCCTGACTAAAACTTGATTCTGGAAAATTAATTGAATTGGATTCTGACATTGTGCAATTTACAGCTTGGCAGGAGCCTTTTGGGAACAAGGGAGGGTGAGAGGCGTGGTCTGACTTAGCCGCTGCTGCAGAATGAATTAGCACCACTTGAAACAGCACTGGCTCATCTGCAGTGCCCAGGTGGCTTCTCACCTGAAGTCTCCCCAAGCCAGCATCCAAGGTGAGAGGGGCAGGGATCTCACCCGAAGGCTGGACTATGGAAGAATCCATTTCACGACTCTGGATGTGGGCAGGATTTAGGTTCATGTGGGATGTTGGACTAAAGATTTCAGTGCCCTGCTGTGGATGAACTGGAAGCAGCATGTGGTTCCTGAATCCCAGGGACCATCTTTGAGTCTGCCTTTAATAGATTTGTAGAGTAAAATGCATTTTATAATAAATTTTTCGAGTATGAACTGATTATTCCACGTGATGTTAAAATAATTCAATTAAGTAATTGTGAAACAGTTTAATAATCAAATTATTTGTGTACAAAGGCCTTGTTAACTCCAAGCAAAGATGGGCTTGGTTAGGATTTTATTGCTGTCCTAAGTGCATTACCCAGTCATATATCTGCATCTGCAGCCACATGCCACTAGAGATGATCAACAGCTATCACAGCAGGAAAGTAAGTTCAACATTGCTGTTTAAGCCAGCAACTCTTCCAGTTGGGTGGGGATAGTTAACAAATGATCTATTTATTTTAGAGAGCACAATATTTTTTCTTTGACATGTAAATGAGCAACTCTGGAGAAAAGCCTGTCATACAAAATCTATTTGACAAAATAATAATTGGCTTTCATGTATCTCCAGTGTTTGTTGTGATGAAGATATTTCAGAGTAGATTTTAAAAGAGGCACCGAAGTTATGAGTGGGAAAGGAAATGAAATCCTTTTGGCATCCTTGGCGGGTTTGACCTTGATTTCCCAATGGGGTCAGGACATCCGGCCGCATTGCCAGGACTTCCTTTGTGCTACAGATCACAAGCTGCTAGCCCAGTGGCTTTGATCAATCAGGTCTCGGAATAAGGTCACTGGAGTGCCAACTTGGGCACTCCCTGAACCAGACAAGAGACTTATTTTTGAGCACAGTGATACTGCAAGATTCGTTTTACAACCTATGCCTTTACAACAGGTTATAGGAGATTCTTAAGACTAAAAAATAGAGTTTACTAACTGTTAAGCCAAATGAAGTACAAAGCAAATTTATAGTTGTCTGCATTAATTTTTTACTTAGAGAAAAAGAGCTAGATTTTATTTTTATCTTTTGTTTCCTTTTGTTTTGTTTGTCTTCCATTTAGTTGTATATGTGGTGCTGGGGATGAAACTCATGTTCTCATACATGCCAGGCAAGCCTTCTACCACTGAGCCACCTTCCCAGTCCCTGTGTTAATTTTTAGTAGAGTTCTAGGAAAAGAAATTTCAAAGAGGAGCTGAAACACACATTTGAAGAAAACTGAAGAGAAGTATGGCAAAATTTGATAATTTATCTTCTGATTGGACACAGTGTTGAGAATAAAGGAGAATATTGGAATTATATAAGAAAAAATATGTATGCATTGGCCCCCCCAAATTGTTTCATTATATTGGTGGGCATTAAAAGATTATATATGTATGTATGTGTGTATGTGTGTGTGTGTATGTGTGTGTGTGTGAGAGAGAGAGAGAGTTTATGTGTATTTTAAAAGGTTATTTTGCAGAGGAATGCTTCTTAATTTGAATATGTTTGCATATAATTACATATATACATAATATCTTTCAATCTTCATCAAAGCTGCATTTCACTTTTCCTTTTTTCATGAAACAACACATTCACAAAATTTGAAAGTATAGTCAGACACATTTAACTATAGCCATTATATACTATTTTTATTGAAGAAAGTCTTTACAAGCGCTGAGATATATAGAAAACACAGCATATTCTGCTACATTGGCAGCTGTTCTCAATATGACATTGTCTTTATTTCAGTGTAAGATATTTGAGTGCAAATATTATCAGTTTTTTTCATTATTCAATTTATCCTCTTATGAATTTTTGTGCCAAACATCAATTTATCTTTATTATCTCTGAAATATTTTACTGATTTTAGATGCCTCAAAAGTGTAAGACTTTAACAACTTTATTCAGTTTTAGCATAGATTATAAATGTATCCAATTAAAAACGTTTCTATAATAGATTCTTCCATGGGTTGAGATACTTAAAGACTCATTGCTGAAATCTCTGATTTCAATCCTGGACAGTGTTTGGACTCTTATAATACTGGTCAGGTTAGTTGATTCTGTTCCTTTTTATCTTGTAGAGTTACGGCTCCATTCTTCCTTTCCATGTGTTTTATTTTCAATGTCCTAAAATACTACAAGACATTAGAAACATTGTGTGCTGAAGTATTTGGGTGAATCATTCATCAAATAGTTTATGGAAAGTGTCCATTTTATGAACAAATACAAAACACATTATAGGCTTTATTCTTTTGAAGGTTCAATACCAGTTAGTAATTGAATACTTGGAATTAAGTGCAAAGTATTTCCTCAAAAAGCTAAAGCACTTCTGAAGTACAGACAGCTTTCCATGAATTGCCCCAGAATTGGAATTGAAAATTAGTGAAATTCATTTAAAAGACAAGAATAGCAAATATTTCACAGAATCAGTTTCCAAAATCTTTACATTGACTTCCTAATTGGTTGAGGCAAAAATCAAACTTTTACTGGAATTGACTGATTTTAATTCGAAACGCGTGACGATACTGACAGTGTCATCAACAGTTATCAATGTCAAGTGCTGGTGACGGACACCTTGAAATGTCCACATAGTTTTCAAGGAATTAGGAATTAGGACAAGGGCTCGACCTTGCCCCGAAGCTGTAGTTCTCAGAGTCTGGCCCCAGGCCCAAAGCATGTACTAGAAACTCATTAGAAATACAGATGCTCAGCCCGCAGCCAGATGTCCCCAGTCAGAGCCTCACGGCCTGAGTCATCACGAGTCTCCATGAGTCTCCACGTTGCTGTATGGGCGTCCTCATCCTCTCCTTGCTGATGTCTATTTCTTAAATGAAAACCATTCCTCAAGTTTGCCTAAGGTAAGCATAATTATACAGGGTAAACGACCAAGTAAAACTTCTACTTAAAAAATGTGAGCTACTCTCCTGAAAGCTCAAGTCTAAATTTACATAAATAATAGATAAGCCAATTTCACATACGTTAATATGCCTAATTGTGTTTGAAAGGCTAAAAATTAGAGGATTATTGAATCATTTATTAAACAATTAAATGCATGAGGCATAGCAGACAACTCTGAGGCAGGGGTTTAAAGTAAACAGAGCATCAAGTGAATGTTATGACAGACAATTAGCAAAACTTCGATTCTAATGTCTTTTTTGTTACAAGTCTTTCCAGAGTGTTTAAATTGAAACATTATGGTCTCCTCCGACAAACAATATTAATGATTTCAGAGAGAAAGAGAGAATCAACTTTATTTAGTTTTTCATCCGGTCTTTGTTGCTCCAACACTTAGTTGTACACATGGTGCTGGCTTCAAACCCGGGCCCTTGCTCATGCCAGGCAAGTGCGTTACTGCTGAGCCATCACTGCAGTCCAGTTGATAGTTTTTTGATGTGAGTAATTCACCTTGGCAACTCTAAGATATACAAAATGCTACACTTACTGCATACTTCATTTTCTTTGTATTTGGTCTTTTTTTTTTCTCCCTGTTTATAAAGGAAGCTGCAAAGCAGTGAAGGAGATGTTTAGTAGAAATCAGTGGTGGATTTGGAGTGTTCTGCTACTTAGTCCCATCTTGCTAATGCCACTCAGCCCTTTTCCTGCTACTTGAAACCCAGAGGGTGTTGTGGGGGTGTGCAGATCTGAGCTCTTCCAGGAAGTGGGAAACCAAGGAATCAAGGTCAACATAGGTGTTCATAGAAGGCTCTGGATGCATATGTCATGATGGTGAGCTGGCAGGGGCTGTGAGGACCCTGGGTGACCAGCAGTGGGGGCGGAACCTTTCCTTCTCGTAGGGAATGATGGCTTCTCTCTTAGGCACTGTGTGTGTGTGCTTTTTGCCTGAGTCTTGAGTTGTTTTAGGGAAGCATAGTGTAATTGGGTGAATTATGAATAGTCGTCACAATTGCCCACATCTGAGATTCCGTGTCCCTTTTTCTGTTTCCTTCCTTCTGTGTCCCAAGGTTTTAATGAAGGTGATGCTTCTTTGTATGAGCACACACACACACACACACACACACACATGTTGGTGTAAAGGGTGCTTCTTAGCATATTGCTCAGTGATACCTGCCCATGCTGTGGGTGCCACCACCCACCTCCCTGTTTCCCAGGAAGCACAGGGTGAGATAGCTGCCCCTGAAAGTGTTTGCTGAGCCACAGGCATAGAGTGACAGAGGGGTGTTCACCACACACTGTGACCTGTGTCAAAATGGAATTTTTGGGCTCCACTGTGACTTTCTGCTCTAACTGTGGAAGCTTCTTACCACCCCGTGGATTCACACTTCCTCACATACAGAAAAGTCTGGGGCCATCAGTGGGGAAAACTGCTTATTAAATGTAAAACAATTGAGGAGGATGACTTTGTTTCCCTCACCTCTTGCAGTGGGACACAAGCAGGGCTTGTTTTCCTGACCATAGATTCATTCTCTTACGCATATAACAAGGATCTGTGAAATGCCACCCACATGCCCATCACTGGACTCTGTGTTGGGGTCTGGCTCCATCAATGATCAGACACCCACGGATTTCAATTACTTATTCTGAATTGAAGCCAACTTTGCGTATCATTAATAATGTGTGGACAAAATTTGCATAGGGAACAGCAGCAAATAATTAATTTCAGTCCTGTGCAAACCTGCTAGAGGATTCATGTATTTATTCCACACGAGAAGAGTAACAGCAAGGACACCCATTTTGAAATGCTTCTGTTCAGTTTCCAGAAGTATCTACCAGAGGACACATGCATTCCTAAAGATGAATGGATGCTTGTGTTGACCTTTTTTCTATGCTGGCTGGTATTTACGGTATGTTTATGGGTACCTTAGTCGCAGCTGCCCACGTGTGAGGTTCTCTGCCCTTTCTTCTGTTAAGGAAAAAGCATATCCCTTTTCTGAATTCATTGGATAACAGGGAGAATTCTGACTTTACCAGTGTTAAACTTCTACGAATATTGATCTGAATAGCTAAAATAGAATAAAAAAATATGTAAAAAGCAATCATTTCTTAAGGAGCCACATTCAATGCATCCTTCTTCAAAATGGGTTTTTAGAGGTGGGCTATGTGCCCTTTACCATGAAGTTTAGAAAAACATATCAAATTCGTATTTTGAAAAGGACAACGCAAATGAAGTATAGATTGCTTGTTTATCCTCTGCTTCTGAGTCATTCTCATGCTAGTGGAGAGAGAAAGAATAAATATCAATCAAGATCATCTGTGATAGGATCAATGGTGTAAGGGCGCATCAACAGATCTCAACATGGCCGCCATTTACACCATAAGCCTGGTGTGCCAATTCCTGGTCTATCTGCAGCCTGTTAGAATTTCTTATTTTGTAGGAAGATAACGCTAGTATTAAACAGCAGTAGCTTTTTTCCTCCTTCTTTCTATGGCCACTGGTAATTCGGCTAGGGTCAGCTTAGGTTCCTGAGCATGAAGATGACACGGATGAAGGAGAGGAATTCAAGGCCCTGTCTCTGGGAGTTCCAAAAATCTAAGAGTAGGAAGCCACACATTAATGCCAACCAGTGTCCAAACACAAATGTTAACTCGGGCTGACAAGAGAACGTGGCGACACAGGAGAGCTGGGGTCCTGGGTGCCTGTCTCCAAAGACAAAGCTGAGGCTGGTTTCGTTTCTGTAGGTTGATGTCACACATGATTCACGGGAGTGCCAGGCTCGGTGAGAAGTACCATGTGACTGTTGTCAGTTTTCAGGCACTGCAAGGTCCTTGCCAAGCTTCCTTGGCATCCCAGGGCATACAGGCTTACCTTGATGTCAGGAATACAGCACAAAGGTAAAGTGGTGGGGCACCTCTAAGGTTCTCTCTCCAGCCTGCAGAAGAGGATCAGAGACAGCAGGCAGGAGGAGGGCAAGCTGCTGTGGGTGCTGCAGAGATAGCAGGAGCAGACTCTCATGAAACTGGAAGAGCGGCCTCAGGAAAGGTTCTTCCCGAAGGCTCCCTAGTGAACTGCCCAGCTGGGGATCAGAGCTGGTCAGAAGGACCATTCCAGATCCACAGTCCAGAGGTCAGACCTTCCACCAGCAGTGGGGCTGTCCCCCACATGTGCCTGCAGGGTTTCCTTGTTTCCTTTGACTGTGATCATTGTGATTTCACATAAATTAGCATGAATATTTTACATATATATTCATATACAGATAATCTGATTAATATCCATTAATCAATCAATACTGATGGTGTTTACTTCATCATCTTCACCCAGAAGTACGTTATTCACACGCACAAACATCCTATAGTCATGGTGATAGATCTCAAAAGGCTCAGCCTGAAGTCCTGGGAGCTGCAAGGGTCACCATTAAGAGGTGCTGTGTTGACGCTGGGATGCTCTGAGGACCTGTTCAGAGGCTCACCATCTCCCTCCCCCTGTGCCTATGGGCTTCAACTGGGCTCTTACTGCCTGCCCTCCAGAGTCACCTGGGGCTGACCAAGTGAACAAGAGTCCATAACAACCCTGCACAGGAGGTAAATGTGTAACCAGAGGAATCAATTCACTCAGCGGATCTACAAGATCATCTCAGGTCTAAAAAAATCAATATTCAGTGGATTGCAGCCATGAACAGAAAAGCAACCAAGGTTATTAATAAGATTATTTTTCTGGCCATAAAAGAAATTTGGTCTTCTTTGAGAATTAACGTTCTCATTTCTGATGTAGTTCTTCAAAAGCCCATTAATGACTTTGGCATGGAGAACATACATTTCCTGGCATCTAGTACAGAATGGGAGATTAAAAACACATCTCAACTACTGAGGGACGCAGGGCATTGCTGATGTCCCCATTGGAAGGTTCCACTTGTCACATCCCCTGCCACTCCTGCTGGCTGTGAGCAAGCTACTAGTGCTCTTCTCTTCCTTACCCCAACCTGTTTCTCTGTTCCTCCTGTCACTGCTCCTCCTAGGCCAGCAGTTGGCTGCCAGCTTCCACCCAGCATGACCTGTACATTTCCTGACAATGCCTTTTGTCCATAATTATTCTCTCTACTCCTATGAAAAATCTCACCGTATTGCAGGTATTTTTTATGAGAAAGTCTCTAGCAGTTGAATTTGCCCTGCAGGTTCAATAATGTTAACAATATATCTCTGCAGGTACATTTTTATTGCAAGAAGAGGTTGTTTGAAGAAACCCTTTCCTAATGAGCAAGCCCACACAGTCCCCCAGCCTCACTACCTGCTAACGAGGCCTGCATGGCCCCAGCTCACCATGGGCCTAGCCTGACCAGCAACAGCTGCTCTTTCACTCCAAGGTGTCACTGTGTCCCATTTGAAGGACATACTGTGCGCGTGCATACACATAGGCTACACATTTGCAGAGGCAGTTTGACATCAAGGAACGCCCCATGTTTGTGTAAGGTTTTGAGCTTTGCTGAGGTACTTCCGCTGTTCACTGACAGAGCTAGTCTGAAAGCTGGGGAAATATTTCCCAGTATGATTTTAAGAAGTTACTGAGCTAATGACTTCTAGTAAAATGGAGATTACAGATTTTAATTAATACCTTCCCATGAGCATCCACTAAAATAGTAACATTAGATTGTGTGCTAATAGGGAAAAAGGTAATACGGCTTACGAAAATGCTTCTTATAGATCCAAGACGTCTCTGTGGGTGATACCCAAGATTTCCTCTATTCACAGCTGTGGCCACTGGCTTCCTATCCTGTTTACCCTCTCTCCATTCATTATGTAGCCATTTGCTTTTATTGCTTTAGTCAAATACCTTGGAGAAGGCCACATCTTCATTTCTTTTTCAGTTTGAGACTCAAAACTCTAGAGGGAGAAATATTTTATTTTAAAAGAATGTATCTGGGCTGGAGCAGTTGCTCAGTGGTTGGAGCACTTTCCTGGCATGAGCGAGGACCTGGGTTCAAACCTAGCACACATACACAACTAAATGTTGGAGAAACAAAGGCCAGATGGAAAAATAAATAATATTGATTCTCTCTCTCTCTTTCTCCCCCTCTTTCTAATCAACTTTAAATTGCACATAGTTTGATAGAGAAGGAAGTTTTTCCCTTGAAAACAGAAAAAGCCTACCAAGTTACCTTGGCTGGATCCCACTGTGGACTTCTCTGAGCTAACTTTTAGATAATTATTTTCTTTATCGTGTTTGACTTAATCATTAAGGAGTGTTTCTGGTAGACTTAAATATTAATATAACCCTGCAGTTTCTTTTGCTTAATTAAATGTAAATACCCTAAAATAGTAAGAAACAGCTTCATCGAGCTGTTTCTGCTCTCCTCTCCCACTGGAGGAGGAAGTCACAGACACCTGGAGATTAGACACCCTCACCTTCCCCCAAGGGGAGGGACACCTAGGGAAGTGGACACCTCTGCACAGACCCTGTCTCCAACCAAGGACGCATTGTGAGCGACTGGGGGAGAAAGATGGCAGTGTGTGGTCGTTGGGAGACACGATTCAACCCACGGCAGGTTGTTGGAAGATGGAAAGTCCTTGGAGGTCCTCCTCCAGGGCTAGCAGCAAGGTGGTGCTATCTGCCCAGGGACATTCCCTAGCTCGCTCTGCCTGGCTCTGAATGTTATGTGGCAGGAGAGAGACGAGCCTCTCATAGCACGGGAGTTGGCTCCCTGAAGCTGAAGCTCTGTGCTCTGCTGACAGTTCCCTGTCACAGGAGAGGTGACATTTTAAAGATACTTGCAGTTTTAACAGGCAGAGGAATGGTTTCCATGAATGTTTAACACGTAGGACACAGTGTGACCTTACTTTTCTTGCTGAACAACCATTCTTGAATGCTCTTGTAGAATGGAGAGGTCATGAAGGACCTTGTCATTGTAGGTTAGGACACAGTTGCTTCCAGAATGGGAACGTGTGATAGGCCCTGGTCTCGGTCTCTTTCCTCCCTCTTCAGAGTTCTGTGCGCTGAAGAAGCTTTGGAGAGGCAAGGCCTCTTCTAAGTACCTGTAGCTGTGCCCTGTGGAGTGGTTATGTAAAAGGTGCACATTCCCCACTCTGCAAAGCTTTGTCCCTACGGTTCTAAGTCAACTGTACACAATTTGTTTTGAGTGACACAAAGGACTTATTGATTATAAAGTGTTTCTTTCCTCAAATATATAAGGGCATTCTGCCCTGTGCTTAGTTACGTGTACGAGCTAACGTCAGGACCTACGTATGGGAAGAACTAGCTTGGCTCCCTAGTCCACCCTCACTGGACAATTTTCAAAGGAGTCGAGAACAGAACTCTTGGCATAGAGCTTTTGAAAAATAGAGATGTCTAAGCTTTTATATCTTGGTACAGTACCCTGGTCAATAGGCCTAAAGTATTCTGGGTGATAAAATATACATGTTGGCTTTTCTCTTACATGAGATCAGAGTTGCAAAAAAATCTATTTTGAGTGCATTTCAAATGATCTGTGCTATAAATGATTAAGCACTATAAGAGAAATTCTGAGAGCATTACATTATACCTCTGATCCTTTAATAACTAGAAGAAGGGTGAGCAGCCTGTTTGTTTCTGGGAGTCAGCAGGGAGGCTGGTGACACTGACATTCCCAGAGGGAAGGAGAGAAAGGCAGGAGGGCCACACGGCCAGTGAGCAACAGGGGCTGCTTCAGTAAGAGGGAGTGAGGATACCAGGGCAGAAGAGATGCAGGATCTGGACACGCCAGGAGGAGGCCACTGCAGGTGACCCATCAGAGCCACTCAGGGGCACCAACTTCCTTTCCTCTTTATTTTTATTTATTTACTTTTGAGGTTCTAGGAATTGGCTCCCTGGGTGCTGTAACACTGAACCACATCCCCAGCTCATTTTATTTTGAGGCTGTGTCTTGCTAAGTAGCCGAAGTTGGCCTCAAACTTGGGATCTCCCTCCTCAGCCTCTCAAGTGGGTGGGGTTACAGACCAGCACCACCACACCCAGCCACAGCTTTCTTTTCAATAGGATTGGAGCACTGCATACTCTTGAAAAGAACAAATAAGAATGGTTTTAGCCGAGTTGAAGCAAAACGAGACCCCCTGCCCACCCAGGTGTTCACTTTCAGGCTGGCAGATGGGGCACCTGTCCTGCACACAGCCTGACTCTATACCTGTGCTGACAGGTTTGGGGACTGTCTGGCCTTTGAAGACACCGTGGTAATGTAAGTCCCTTCTCAGATGAGCATCCATCTTTGCAGAGGTGCATTTTGCACAGTGGGAGGCCCATTTCTGACCTATGCCCTTTCCGAGAGCTGCCTTCTCACATAGCAGCAAGCTCTCAATTGGACGAGACAGGCAAGCAGCACACCCCAATCAGCGGCAGTGACAGTCACCCATTAGACATGTGAAGATAAGTCGCATCTTATTTGGGAGCCTCTGCTCTGGTTTATAAAGAGCCCTGCTGCCTGGCATGTGAGATGGGGGCTGAACCGGGACAGAAGCTCTCCGTCAGATATTATCTCACCTGTGGTCACGAAACTAGACAGATCAATTCATACGCAGAGTGACAGAGCTTTCGGAAATATCTGAGTCTTTAAAAGCTCACATTTGGTTCACTCCCAGAAAATATCTCAATTTCCATCAGACCTTCCAGGTCTCTGAGCCATTTAATCTGGCCCAGATGCTCCGATGAGGAGTGTGCCTTCCCTAGGCCCAGGGACGCGTCCGTCCACACCCTCTTCTTTGTCTGAAGCAGCTGCTACAGCTGTTGTGCGGTTGGTTTCTTCCTTTTTTTCTTCTCTTCGGTGAGGATCCTAGGTGAACTGCAGTCTCTCCAGATGGAGAAAGTGCACTCCAGGAGAGCCTCACCGCAGTCTGTCTTTCTAACTTGTGTCTTTTACTTAAAAGACCCCTTGGCTTGATTCCTTTCCTGGAAGATCCATCTCCTATTGCTTTCCTTTGGCCTCTAAGCGCTCCACATGAAAATCCAGGCCCTCGTGGAGGAAAAAGCAAGAGAACCCGGATGAACACTGTGGATGGATTAGGAAGTGAGGCTCTGTGTCGTGTCTGTGACAGGCGGCAGGGCTCCATCAAGATGTTAAAGCTGGAGGTCACCAAGCCATCTCCTCCTGCGGCAGAGTTCAGGGGACTGGCGAGGGTCCCACGGTTAGCACAACAGGGCAAGGACTGAAGCACTAATCTCAAAGTCAAGAAATAACTGGACTTAGGGAGTGAGAGAAATCCAGAAGCTGTGTGGACAAGCCCACTCCCAGGAGAGAACAGACGGCACACACACCCAACAGGAAATGGAACTGGCACCACCATCTCCAGTTGTGGCCAAACACCAGGCCAGACATCAACTTGACTCGCAGTCAGCGAGAGGGTTTTGCCTTACGCAGGATTTGGCAAACCATCTGCAAATTGCAGTAATGTGACTTTGGGGACAGTATATTTTGAGCAAAGTTATCTATCTTTGATATTTTTTTTCTTGCCAGCTTGTATGTTGAGTTTTCCAAGCATGTCCTCACGGAGGAGAGCACAGAAAGGAACAATAAGCTCATGTTCAATAGTGTTCAAGTAAAAATGTGATCCAGTTGGCTGCGTCAGAGGCTCTTCTCTCTCACAAATTCAAAACTTGTAAAATGTCAGGTTTTACAGAAGCTAAGCTATCCTTATCCATGTCAAGGTTCCGTTCTGGAACATACCATTTTTGACCTTGAAATTGTGAATAATAGACATTATTAACAGTTCCTTCTAAGTCTGGATTTAACTAAGAAAAGTCCTTTCTGTTTAATTTAAATTTCATTACTAAGTGAGAAAAAAATTAAAAATAAACTATGAAACAGCACTTTCTATAAATGGCTCCAGGTGGTAGAAATATGGAATTTGCTCCTCCTAACACTATTTTTCTAGGAATTGACATGTACAGATTGCACTCTATTGAACAAACAGAATCCTGTTCTTAAAATAGCCCGAAACCCTGTTATTTTAAGAAGCTTTTAGTGTAATTAATTTCCAAGAACTTAAAAATATTGCCCTTACCTTTCCTTCTTATTAAGATGCTTTTGAGTTAAATTAAGGAATTCTGAATTTACAAAGGAAAGAGAACAAGAAAAAAAAAGAGGGAATACCTGTATTTTTAACTGAACATTAAAAAAAAATAAGATGTACTTATTGTTCCCTTTAGAGCTTTTTAAAATACTAATGATGGGACTATCTATCATATAATTAGCCTTTAATATAAACCAGAGCTGGGGCTAGAGCGGTTGCTCAGTGGTACAGCACTTGACTGGCATGCGCACAGACACGGGTTCAAACCCCAGCACATGCATACAACTAAGTGTTGGAGCAACAAAGGCCACATGAAAAACTGAATAAAATTGATCTTCTTTTTCAAAAAAATATATAGACCAGAACTATTGCTAAGAACTGTCCTTTGATTCTATAATTTCATTCATTCAACCTTACAAGGTGGGTGTGGCTGTTCTCTTCTGCTACTGCAGATGGGGAGGTGGGTTTGCGGGAGGGACTTGCCTGGGTGACATCCACAGCTGAGGGGCAGAGCTGAGCTTCACTGGGGTCTCCCTCCCAGTCTGAAAGGTGTCCTTTGTGGGAAGTCCACTACTCATGTACCACATAGCAGGCTCAACTTCTGGAAATGTGTTTGGTTTAGTTTCCTTTTGCTATAAGGGAGAATACACTCAGCTCATCCAGCCTGTTCTTCACCTTGCCAATTCAGCCTGCTTCCTTACCACTGTGCTTGCGCTCAAAGGGAGAGACTCAACTGAAAATCAAGGTACACTATTCCTAAACAGTAGTTCATATATTATCTGTATCTGATTAGGAAAAAATGCTGTTCTTGATTTCTCTTATTAAAATTGAAATTTAGTCTCTGCTAATTTGGGAGAAAATGTGAGTTTCATTTTAGTTGCTATATAGGAATCTAATCTACTGGGGAGAAAAGATAAAAAACAAAAAAAGTTATACTCCAGATACAATTTCAGAAGAGTAACTTGCTCCTTGCTCCTTTGTTATTTTATTTTTATTTTTTTAAGAGAGGGACAGTAAGAGAGAGGGGGGAAAAGAACAGAATAAATTTTATTTTACTTTTCATGTGGCTTTCTTTGCTCCGAGACTTCATTGTGTACACACATGGTGCTGGGGTTCTTCGAACCCACATCCTTTTGCATGCCGGGCAAGTGCCATAACCCCTGAGTCACCATTCAGGCTCCTCCTCCTCCATTATTTTAATATCTTTGAAAGGCCAAATCTAATTTTCTGTACAGGTAATTAAAGATATGAATGCATGTATTCTAATATTGTGTTGTAATTTTAAAGTTGCATTTAATTGAATTTGTAAGGCAAAGTTTACCTACTTATACTGAAGGAGTCCATCAACAATGAACTAACCAATTTATCTTTCATGCAACTAAATAATCTATTTGTAATTTTTGAGTTGCATCTTGAGTTTTTAAGTTACTAATTTTTCAACAGTTTTTAAAGTTTCAACTGACATACTTACATATCATTCAATTGTTCAGGAGAAAGAACAAACGTTACAGGGAAAATTGTTCTTCTACTGCAAGAAAATGGTAATTTTTTTCCTCCAAATCTGATTGTTATCATCTCAAAATATTTTCAAGCATGACAAAGGGATAAACATCAATTATTTTCCCCAAAAGAACAGATCATTTTGTTTTCAAAATGTCTGAGCATTGTAGCTGTTTTGATAGTTTCAGGGGAATTAAGATTAAAAGACCAAAAGTAAACTGATCTTCCATGTTAAACAAACAAAGTGAGGCCTTGTGTAGTTACTGCTCACCTGTAATCCAAGGAATTTAGGAGGCTGAGGCAGGAGGATCCCAAGTTCCAACCCAGTCTCAGTAAACTAGGGAGGCCCTGTCTCAAAATTAAAATAAGTAAAAATGTCTGGGGATCTAACTCAGTACTACAATGCCCCTGGATTCAAGCACCAGTACTGCAAAGAGAAAAATAAATACATGAAGTGAATACGTATACAGTGGTTGATATTTATGTAAATTGAATAAGCATAGTCTAATCAGGTCAGCAGAATGCCACCAGGTAGTTTTAGTTTGCAAATGAGGTGAAATCATGCAGTAGGTACTATAAATAGGCTAACTTTGACAGACATAATTGCATGTTATAAAAGCAACGATTGTGATTTCACAAGAGGTCACAAATGCATTTCCTTCCTAAACTTGGCTGTTAGCCATAATCACGTAACACCCTCAGGGGAGATTATGGGTTTTGAAGCTGCATATGTATACCTTGCAGCCTTGCTAAGAAAAATCCTTACAGTTTAGTGAGGTCATGAATGTTCAAAATGTGGTCTTAACTTGTGGTCTTAAATCCGAGGGAAATCTGCCCCACACACTCTTCCTGGGCTGCCTTTCCACTCTTGCCAGTGGCCACTTCTCACCTGTGTTGATCCCTAGGGCTGAGCCCACACTAGCCATTTAACCAGAACCCCAGGGGTCCACACAAAAGCAGAACATTTCTGGGGGAGACAGCATGCGACCTCAGTCAATGTTGCTCTGGAGCGGTCTATGAAACTGACCAGCTTCTCTGAATGTGTGGTGATGAAGACAAGGACCCAGGGACTGTCATAGAGGGGAGGAAATTAAGGAGACAGAGAAGCTAGAAAAACGGGGGTTGTGAAATTGCTCTTAACACAAACATTAAGGGGGAAACTGAGGAATATTTAGCTAATGAAATTATGTTCATGCTTGGATCTAGTTCTGACAAATTATTACATAATTTTATTATATGGTTTAGGAGAAGTTGGGTGAAGGGAACCATTTCTTCAACTCTCTATAGTCTAAAATTATTCCAAAATAAAAAGTAGAAAACATTAAATAAAACACATTAAAGAAGAAGGTCTATGGCTGTATGATTAAATTAGTTTATGAAAACAATTATTAAGTTACAGCTTTATTCTCCTAGATTATTTTTCCAAATTATTAAAATTCCAAATGTTAGACAATTCATTTGACAAAATAATTTTCTTTTGTTGAAGTTCCAGTTATTCAGATAAACTGAATTAAGACTAAGTATTTGTATAGTTATCCAACTTATATTTCCATCATGGGCAGTGACTGACCAGGTAGAAAATCCCTGCCAGGGGTGTGGGCTCAGAGCCTTCTGTGTGTTTGATGTCCGTGTCTTTACAATGTCCATTAGTCCGCAACTATCTGTAATGTGATCCAAGCACTGATCTGGATACTGATCGTACAGCTGGAAGAAAAGGCAAGTCTTCTGCCTTCACAGATCTTACATTCCAATGAGAGAGGCAGACAACTAACAGGTGAACTAATATCCAATGCACTTTAAAGGAGGGCAAGACTGAAACATAGTGATGGAGGAAGTCAGAAGTGAAGAGGGGCTGACTCTCAGCCCAGCTGTCAAAAAGAGCCTTTGAGAACATGACTTTTGCATAAAATTCAAATTATAGAAAACCAAGGAGAGATAGCAACCTCTGGTCAGGGAGTAATCAGTTGGACTATTGGAGGACTGAGGAGAACAGTGTGCTTACAGGGGATTAAAGAAGGCAGAGATTAGCTGGAGGGAATGCTGGGGAGTCAGGCAGGGTCCCGATTTTAGGCCTTAGCTTTCGGTAAGGAGTCTGCATGTCGTTCTCTTGGCACAGTGAGACCCTGGAAGGTGTTAGGGTGTGGTGTGATGTGATCAGATGAATGTTACATTTGAACAGAGGCCCCAGGCCTGTGGGAAGAAGAGACTCCATAATAAATGGAGTGGACACAGGGATTAGAAGGCGGAGGCAATTTCAGAAGCCCAGCAAGAGATGACTGGCTTCAGAAGGGTTTGTAGCAATACTGTTGGAAAACCATTGGAAAAAACCAAAAGTTTTGGTTAACGGATTGAGAAGTTGAGAAATTTTGTGGATGAGTCCTGCATTGTTTTCTGTGGAGCAGGCCAAATGCTCATATCCTCAACCTGGAAAGTCCCCTCTTCTCAAATAGTCCTCAGACCATGCAGAAATCCCAAGTCCCAGCCCTGCTAGTGGAGACTTGATCTACAGAGAGGACAGGGATCAGGGTAGGAAGGACTAGGGAAGACACCTTTCCTTTTTCTTCCTGTCTTGTTTCTCCAAGTCCTGTTCCCTTCTGTAATAAGTCTTCTACGATGATGATGATGATGATAATAATAATAATAATAATAATAATAATACAAGCTCTATTAAGCAAAAAAGCTCTATTAAAACATATCCACACTTAATCCACATCTGTTAAAAAATCCTGTCTCCATTTTCCCAAAATGGATTATTTTCTGTTTTCTTTGTTTCTGAAAAATACTCCCTCATGAAAGAAACAGCACAGAGGGTCCTGTAGAGCAAGGGATGTGAGGACACTTCAGGAGACTCTGCACATCCTGGTCGAGCTCTGAACTCTGTCCAGGGTGAACGCTGTGTTTCTGTCCCGTATAATCATGCAGCTTAGCTTGCCTTCCCTGGCGAAGATCAAGTATGACCCTTCTGCCTCTGTCCTCATATAAGATTCTATCAAGACAACCAGTTTACACAGCTGTAGATTTCCTTCTTTAGATTTAGTTGCTTTAGCAACTACTATACATGAACAAATAATGAAAACTTTAATACGTGCGAAATACATCTGTAACAGAAAGGAAACTTTCCAAGGATGCAAAACTGTGATAAAGTTTTGAGTTTGGAGTTTCTCAAGCTATGTTGACTTAAATTGCAGAACTTGGAACAATAAAAATACTAATGCTTTTAAACAATTGCTGTTTTAATAGGTATATTCCATTAATAACTCGGATACATCACAAATAATGACAACAAATTAGTTCTATTAGGTGGGACAACTACAAAAATCTTTTACTTTCCCAGTAGTATACACTAGGGTCATATCTGACACAGGAAAAAGAGAAGTTGGCATCTGTTCAACTTTGCTTCTTAAAATGCAAAAGGTGTTCATGACAAATTCCCAGATAAGTCTGGGTCTTCAGAAGACAGCATGTACTTCTATCTTGATGCCTCTGGCATCTCTGTGTCATATTGATTTAGCAAAGAGACTTTTCAATCTCAGCCTTGAGTGTAAATCCCATGTGATCTGCCCAGTCTATCATTCCTCTCTAAATAGAAACTGTTCTGTGATAGGTTTTCTTAGGGCATGTCATTTGTCTGAAGCTTGATTAGCTCTGAACAGGTGTTGAATAAAGAAGTGATCAGGCTGGGATGCAATTAATCAGGCAGGTTCTTGGATAAGGAGAGGTGAAGAGGAGGAGGAATATCTCCAGATGGCCACAGCTCAGATGTAGGGTTCATGCATGCTGGGTGGAGATGGCAGCCAGGTGGTGAGGCCACACTGGGCACTTTCCCTGAGAGGGCAGGCATTTCCGGTGCACTTGGTATGGGCACAGCCTGCGCTGCCCTCTGCATTTTATGTTCCTTCACTCTCCTCCAACTTGCTTCAGACTGAAGTTCTCAGAGCTTGCTGCATACTCTGAGATAAATTTAAAGAGTGGAGAACATCATCTCAGTAAATTATCATCGCAGCCTTGGGGACACAGAAATTCTACATAGTTTTGAGCCACTAATGGAGGGTTACTATAGCAATAACAAAAGTGGGCCTGGTTTGGGACTATGACACTGAAAGTCATTGTTATTTGTTGTTTGCCATTCCCTTGGTGATAAGACAAGCTGTAATTAATTAACAGCCCACAACGATGGTTATTTCTGGGTTATCACTCAACAGAACATACAGTGATTTTTTTGAACTACATAAGAAATGGAGCCTTCCAACCCTATTTAAAATCATTTATAACTTGCAAGGTGGTCTATAAAGATAAAAGAATCCTCTATTAAAATGGGCCCTCCAAGTGACCTCGCAAAAGCCCTTATTCTTCCAACGTACAATGAGGAGAGGTGTTAGCAATAATTTATCACCCCACAATGCTTATCAGTACTTTGTTCAAATTGCTAGTAAGAATAAAAACATCCAAATTAATGAAGTCTCAATTTTATATTTCATTTAAAATATTAAGCCCTGATTTTTCTGTGTTTCTGGATAATTAATATACCATTTGTTTTTCTGCAAATGAAAATTCATCAAAACATAGTAAATGTCTTTAGGCCTTATTTTTCAACAACAATATTAACTATTTTAGGAAAATATGTTGTAATGCCAAGATTTCTTGCAAAGTTAATTGTAGTTTTCAACATAAGCGTTGACAATAATTCAAATTAATTTGCAAAGGTAGATGTTTTAAAACTTTGAGCCACATTTTTTCAACAAATTCTCATAGTGCTTATGGCTAGAAAAAGAAAAGCAATCCTCAGAAACTGATTTTTATTTTTTAACAACCAAAACCTTTGGCTCTGGGATGGCTGTGGCCATCAGCACTGGTCCTGCTTCCTGCGTACTCCTGGGATGAACGGCCCACTTTGTAGAACTAAGTAACTTGTTGGGTGATGATTCCAGATCTCGGAGCTACAAGGATTTGCAGGCTTCTATTTGGCCCACCATGCCCAAAAGCCAGTAGCTCAGTCAGATTGTCCAGCAATAATTAAGCTGGGTAATTTATAAAATGACAGACAACTCATTTGATTAGGCTATGCTTTGTTAGTATGAGGTATGTTAAGCCCTTTTTCAGTGACTAGTCTGTTTCAAAAGCTAGAGACATGACATTTTTGTAGGACATACAATGGGAGATGGAATGTTTCACTTATATAGAAATGAAAATGTGTTTTCATTGGTCATGGTAACAAATCACATTTTCCATATTGTTTGCCCAAGTTTTCACAAGGAGGTGTCAGTGTGTAGTCATCTAAGATATCAGCATTGTTTTGTGGTTCTAGAAACTTGGGAGTTTCCTTTAAAAACTGTGCACCTTACCCATATTTATTGAGCTTAGTAAATTTCCTACGGAACAACATTTTTCACTTTGTCTTATTTTGTCTTCTTTAACCGGGAAACCCTGAGAGAACTGTAATTCACTCAAGCAGTAAAATCTCAGATTATGAGTGTTTGGTCGAGTTGCTCTGACTGAAAACTGGTATTCTGCCTTTCAGCAAATGTATAGCTGGAAATGAAATTCAGGAGAATAATGAAGCAAAAGTCCTTTCATGCTCTAAAAATTAGTCATATTAGAAATGCATTAATGCATGTCTATGTACATATATATGTATCAGGTTTCCTTATTTACATCTATATGTCTGTGTCTATTTTGGTCACATAATAACCACCATTCACTCAGGTTTGCAAAGCCACTATTTCTGGGCATTAGTGATTTTTTTTTTCTTTTCAGGAACCAAAATGAAGAAAAGACACTATCATATTTGCAAGTATCTCTTGCTTTATTTTGGGTTTATTTATTTCTGCAGGCATTAAGGAGAATGTAAAACAGAAGGGATTATAATGCTGAGCTTTCTGGCATCCATGCATAGCAACCCACAAATTCTCACATGCTACTTCTTTAAAACCTAAGGAGACCCCAGAAGAGAATCAGAAAGCATGAAGAGGTGGAGTTTTAGCAGAGCAATCCTGTCAGGTAGCCAGAGCGGTGACAATGAGGACAAGAAGGGGTTGCCTTGGAGAGTGCTGTTTTATCCCCACTTTGTGAACCTGCGCTGCAAGCATCTCTCACTTTTGGAGTCAGAATGATTTAGCACTTAACCAAACTTTATCATTAAAAAAGTGTGGTCCACACTGCTAGAGTATTTTGAAAACAAATAGAAACCTCTACCTCAGGTCACTCTGTGCTTTGTCTATAAAGCTGAGAAATGACCAGTCTGGTCAGGGCTGGGGACTTGGGTTGGAACTGGGGATACTCTTGCCTGTGTTTTTACTGCCTCCCTCCTTAGCTTCCTGAACCTCTGAGATTCTTTTCCAAATGCATTCCGCAGATTCTCCACCCTCCTCCTCTGCTGATGCAGGTCCTGGTGGAGGCCCGGGGACACCCATGAGCCTTATCCCAGGGCCAGATGCAGCACGGCAGAAGCCAGCTTCAATCTGTGGCTTCCAGCCCTGCGCTGGGTCAGGGCTCATCTCAGCCTCCCTCAGGAGCAAGAAAGCACGTTAGCGCCTGAGAGCAGGACCTGCCCTGTGTCCCACAAGCACCAGCCCTGTGGAAGGGCAGAGTCCCAGGCAGAGGCTGCTTCCCATCAGCGGGAGGATGCCTGGGCTTACCTGCAGGAAGTGCATGCTGCCTTCCCAGGGCTCTTGTCCTCCTTAGGAAAGAAGGGGATGAGGCAAGGCAGTTTGGCTGGAATGGAGGGGACAGAGGGACTGGGTGGCACAGGAGCCAACGGACAAGGATTGTGGCTGGGCAGTTTGCAGAGCTCAGCTGAGGTCAGTGGCCATGAAACCCCTTTTGTATGGATAGATGTGATAAGTGTGGAACTTTCCATCCTCCTTTCCTCTGTGGCAGGTGGTAAACAGATTCTCTCCTAACTTATTGAAATGTCTGATGAATTTATAGCCCATTATTGCAGACCAGAGCTGAGGGGCTTTGGATATATTTGTCGTAATTTGCTGACTGTTACAATCTTCAGTGACAGCCTGGAGAGGGAAGGTGGCAGTTTACACGTGCACAGTCCTCTGGTCATCTTCCTGTGTGACATGTGGCATGGTTATAATTAAAAACAGTTCCTCGTTGAGTCTGCTCAACAACACGTACTGAGAACCATTTACGTGCCAGGGATGGGGGTCAGGAGTAAACAAGACACTGCCGCTGCTCTCTGGTGCTCACTGGGCCCGCACTGGTTTTCTGAAGGACAGCAGAACATTCCAAAAGGAGGGGAATGCGCCTCCTGACCCCAGCGAACCAGCTGTCTATCACTGCCTAACCAATTGCCCCCAAAGGCAGGAGCTAGAACCATCCTCGTTGCTACCTCAAAGAGGTGCTGTGGTTCGGGACCCCAGGGACCACTTTGCTGGGAGGCTCTGCAGGTCCTCCGGTTAGGACAGGATGCTGGCTGCAGGCGTTGAGAGGACTCACTGAGGGACAGGATTGCAAGACAATACCCCCCCACAGTTCTGGTGCTATGAGGGGGGCCTCCTTGCCTCCTCATTCAGCCTCTCCAAGGTTGCTTGGACGTCCTCATGGCCTGGAGTCCCCTCAGAGGATCATTCAGAGAAAACAAGGCTAAAGCAGCCAGGTTCTCCAGGACCCGGCCGTGAAGCCACACTGTCCTGCAGTCCCCTGCTGGTTCATAGGTGGCCCTGCTCCAGCCAGTGGGGTCTTTAGGAGGGTGTGAAGGTCAGGAGGGATCCTGGGACGCCTTGGAACCTGGCTCCCTGAAGCACTGTCCTTCCATAGGCCCACTCCCACCTCCAGCTTGCCGAGTGCTTTCTAAACCTTCTCTAGAACATTCTTTCCTTTCTTGTCATGAAGTTTTATCAGGATGAGAAGGTTGATACCCTCCTCAAACTTGGAGCTGTGTTTTTGTTCTTTCATTCTTTTCTATGCAGAATTCTCTTATCACTCAAAATTATAATGAACTTCCAAAAATCTAAAACTGTGGCTCAAATACATTTTCATATATTCCGGTTATTATCTGTTTTTTCCTCACTGATGGAAAACACGTGATGCATCATTATAAGAAGCAGCAGTGACTGATAACGGAAATCGGACAAGGCACATAAACGAGGCAGTTCCTAGTTATCCACCCGAGAGATGGTTTCTGGAACGCTGGTTCTTCTTCAATGTACGTTTTCAAAACTAAGGAATATGATCAAGTATTTTCTGAAGTTACCTTTTGAGAATAGGAGAAATATTGAACAGATTTCTAATTTATCTTCATTGACTTGACCTAACAGCAGATGTCAAGAGCAGCTTTCAAATATTTAATGGACATGATTAGGTAAGAAAGAACGTGGATTTGAAACCACATACTCCAAAGTTAAAATCATGCACACACTCAATTATATACACTTATATACATGATATCACAGCCCCATTTACAAGCTCTCGTTCATTTATATTCTTTGAATTATAGTTGTTTAAGTTATAAATGTGCTATATTTATTCCATTTAAAGGAATGCGATTGGATTTATGTTCCCGTTTGTTTTCCTGTGGAACTACAGAAAACAGAATTGAGCTATTTATATAGCTACAAGTGACATTGAGGTGAATTTTTAAAAACAGCAGAAGAACTAAATTTAAAAAAGTGATATCCCATGCTTTTATAATTCTATCATGGTATGTTCTAATGTCATCTATATCTATAAAGGAACCAATAATAATATTGAAAAAATAGTAGAAGGTACCATTCTGAGTTGCCAGAGTGTATCTCTTCACCAAGCCCACGTCACTATCAGTTGTCATTGTCATCTCATCAAAATAAGTTGTCAGATCAACTCAGGGAATAAGTTAACAAAAACTTTGGAAAACAGTCACTCCTGCTGTTTGCTTCTCCTTTGAAACTGGGGCAAAGACTGTAACAGGTGTGCAACAGACACGGTAAGTCTTAGAACCTCTCTGCAGGCCGTACATGATGATCAGAAAATGTTTGTTTCAAGTGAAAGCTGCTTGATAATACTTAGATCATCAACTTTCTTGTAAAACTTAGCTTGTAACATAAAACCAGGAACAGCCAACATGGGAGTACATCCCCACCACCTGGAAACTTGTCCCAAAATGCAGTAAAAAAGGCTGGGAATGGAACTCAGTGGTAGCAGGTGCAAGGCTCTGCGTTTTATCCCTAGAACTGAAAAAAAAAAACCTAGATAAATAAATAGACACATTTTATTTCAAAAACTGACACTCAGTCTTTTTATTGAATTCCTATTGGACTGAAAACTGAAAATGAATTCAATAAAAATGGCCTAATATGGTCATGGACTGAGTCAGAGCAGATAAACTCTTCTCTGAAGATAATTCCATGCTTCTGATGGTGGCTTGAGAGGGACTCAGCATGTTGGGAAGAGTGCCATGCTCGCAGGATGGAGCAGGTCCAGATGGGCTGCAGCAGAGAAGGGCTCCCTCGTCAGAGCACAGAGATGAGAGGGGGGCTACAACAGATGTTTTCACAGTTATGAAGTGTCATGGGAAGCATGCTATTTACAAAACCATTTGCAAGCTTCCGAAAACAAATATCTGAATATACATTAGCAATTTTCACTAAGAAGAAATCATCCTAAACATATATTCTAGGTGACAAGAGGAAAATTTGTGCTTCGTTGTAAGGAATACTAAGTTTGGTGTTAAAACTATTGATCATCATGTACAATCCATTTTCTACAATATTTTAATAAATACAAGTGGCTATAAATCAGGTGGAAATTTTTGACTGGTAATGTTAACCTTCTGCTGTGCTCAACCAGATTTGTTTGGCTTTCGGTGAATTGAAATGCTGTGCTCTTGGCCCAGGGAGCCAGACCCAGGCTCATGTTCAGCAGAGACAGAGAGAGGGCAGTGTTGCCCCCTTGTGGCTATTTCAGAGACCAGGTTGTGGCCTGGAAAGACCTAATGGGAGAGTCAGATGCTCTGGCCCTGGAAATGTGGGGAGCCTTCTTTATCTGGTCTGTTAAGGGTGCCACTGAGCCAGGTGGTTGTGTCTCCTTTGAGTTTCCATCTTCCATCAGCTGTAGGAGATGCAGAATATGAAAAATGAGCACAGATACGGGATTCACCGCCCAGCTCTCACTGTAATAAAGAGAATCTCTCAAATTGAGATTCTCAAAGATCAGAAGTTAATTTCATACACTCCAATCCATCCCGTCATACACCTGCAGTCCCTGCATGCTGCTGCTCCCTGGCTCGCGGGCCCCACATCTACCGGTCACAGTGTTCTCTTTCTCAAAGTCCCTCAGTCAGGTGTCAAGAGAACTGGATGCTACCTGGACATCCCTAACAAGTCTCCTAAAGCACAAGAAATAAAATCAAGAATCAATAAGTGGGAGGGCATCAAACTGAAAAGCTTCTGCACAGCAAAGGAAATAAGAGCGTGAAGAGAGAGCCTACAGAATGGGAGATCTTTCCCACTCGCTCTTCAGGTGAGGGATAAGTATTCAGATTATATAAAGGACTCAAAAAAACAACACTAACAAAAAACCTAATTAATAAATGGGCAAAGGAACTAAAGAGACGCTTTTCAAAAGAAGAAATATAAATTGTTGATATTTTAAGAAAAATGTTCAATGCAATCAGAAAAATTCAAATCAAAACCACATTGAGATTTCATCTCACTCCAATCAGAATGTCAAGAATGCAAGTAATAATAAATGCTGATGAGAATTTGGAGAAATTGTACACTCATGCATTGTTGGTGGGACTGAAAATCAGTACCACCACTGTGGAAAGCAGTATGGAGATTCCTCAAAAAATTAGGAATGGAACCAGCATGTGACCCAGCCTTCCCACCCCTAGGTATATATCCAGAAGAGCTAAAATCAGCATACTAGAGGGATAAAGTTATCAATGCTTATTAGCATCACAGTTCACAAATTGCCAAGCTATGGAGCCAACCTAGGTGTCCTTTAACAGATGCCTAAAGAAAATGTGGTTATACAGTGGAGTTTTACTCAACTGCAAAGAAGAATGAAACTACGGCATATGCTGGTTAACTGGATTGAACTGGAGAACGTCACGGTAAATGGAATAAGGCAGACTCAGAAAGTCAAGGGATGAATGTTTTCTCTCACATGTATAAGCTAGACCAAGATGAGTAGGGGGCGGGGAGAAAGAAAAATGGGGGGATCCATGAAAATAGAAGCCAGCTCAATGTTGGAGAGGAAGCAGATGGAAGGGGAGGGAGGGAGGGATGGGAAAGGGGAGGAAGAGTGGAATTATCTGAGCTAGCTTTCCTATGTACATATATGAACATACCACAGTGAATTGCACATTTGGGTACATCTATAATGCACTGATTTAAAGAACTAAAAATAAATAGAAGAAAGATCAGTGGGATAGAGGAAAGGAAACAGGGGAGTGAGGAAGGGAGAGAAGGGGGAAGCAGTAGGGACTGAATCGGAACAATTTGTGTTTCATGCTCGTATAATTATGTCAAAACGAACACCTACATTATGTGCATCTATGACGAACTCATTTTAGGAACAGATCTGGTTGTTATCTCAGGTGGGTTTTCCGTTTGTAATCCTTGGAAGTTGCTTTTCTATGATGATTTGTGATGATTCTTTATTGACGAAGAATAAAAGAAAGGAGGAAGGTAAAGCAGCCTTCCGGTGGACCTCTACTGAGAGTCTCCCCAGGGCTAGAGGCCCGCCTACCTTTCATGACTGCATTAGCACTCCTCTAATGAGTGCTAATCTTATGTAACTCACATAAGCATGTGAACGGATCCCCAGGGTGTCCGCGTATGTATGCATTATTACCTCTCTTTATAGCTAAGGTTAATACTCAGGGAGGTGGCAGTGACTTCATTAAGTTAACAAGGTCAGCAGTGGGGAGCTGGGATCCCAGAAGGATTCGGTATCACTGAAGAAGAGAGTGCCTATGTTTGGGACATGATGAGCTGAACAAGCGTCTGAGAGTTTCTTATGACTTTCTCATGCCCTTTGACATCTCCCTGCCCAAAGCTCTACACCCTTGTGCCTTTCTAAACATCTCTGACACCAGATAGGCACTCCATACAGTGCATGCGAAAAGCACCGCTCCCACCAAAGCTGGGGCTCCAGTGAGGTCTCACTGAGGTCTTCCTTGGTGACTGACTGTAGCTCCAAAAGCTTCCATCTGAATCCACGTTTCCTTCTATGACTGTCTTTTACAATATGGATCATATGATTTACCCTACTGTTGTATTTCATTAAATATTTACTCTCCTTAATTTCAAATGCCTAGAAGTTAAAAATATTTAGGGATAAGTCTAGTGCCTTTCATTGAATAGACGTGCTGGAATTAGCTTGAAATGGGAGAATAAATGATGTGGTTATTTGTAAATTGCAGTTTATATTTAAGTATACCTATAGAAAATAGAAATCTCAGAAGTCACAGTGTTGTCAGAGAGGGCCTGAAGGGATTGTATGAGTAGAAGATGACGGGATCAGGCTTCAGTTGGTCTCTGCCTCTGGTGTCTTCCCCATACCTCAGTAAGTGGTGGCAGCAGAGACTCCTGAGCTGAGCACTGAAGGAGGAGGTCTCAAGAGTCCTTCTTACAGTCTCTCTACACTCTCCCCCTTTGATTAATCATTGCCTTTCCCTGCCATGCCGAGAAGCATGGTGGCAAAAGCTCTAGTCTGGTCTTTTCTTTTATCCTGGGCCCATAAGAACCTTTACCAGCAGAAGGGAAGGCTCTCTAGAACACCTTCGTTAGCAGAGGATGATGTAATGGTGGACCTCCTCTCTACCTTAGAAAAAAATGACTGTCAGCTCATTTCCTCCTTAACCCTCATCACTCAACCTCCACCGACTGCCTAACTTTCCCCTTGGCTCATGAGGAAGAGTAAGTGGCTTAATAAATGAAAATTTAAAAAAAACTTACAAAGCTTTAGTTTATTTTTTTTTCTTTAAGTGAATTCATTTTTGCATCTACGAAACAACAACCTCAACCTGATCAATCAATCTTTGTTTGCTGTGACCGACCACCAAGAACAGATGTTTGACTCAACAGTGGCCGGGGGTCTACTGATTGGGACTTGGTTTCAAGATTCTTCATTGTGGGGACACAGGATGAGGGTGGGACTTCGGGAGAATGTGCTGCACCTCCCTGTGGAACTCTGATGCCCACGAGAAAGGGCAGTGTGCTTGGGAGAGAAGGCTGCAAGCCTCCGCCAGAGTTGGTCCATCTCACCACTGCGCTGGCGTGGAGCTGCGGTGCTCGGCCACCTCCCAGACCCAGCTCCCCACGTCCCTGTGCAGGATGCAGAGATGGAAGTCTGGTGGTTTTGTTGTGTTTTGTCTTCCCCAGTCAGCTTCACAGATTTGCACTGTCTGTGCCTGCGGCTCAAAGACGTTTAGCTTTTCCAAAGCAAAGTGTGCCT